>QNTS01010618.1:7287-19487 GCA_003317085.1 Hucho hucho
AACAGATGTTTAATAACATCCATGCAATACCAGCTGTTTAATAACAGCCGTGCAGTAACAGCTTTTTAATAACAGCCGTGTAATAACAGCTGTTTAATAACAGCCGTGCAATAACAGCTGTTTAATAACAGCCGTTTAATAACAGCTGTTTAATAACAGTCATGTAATAACAGCTGTTTAATAACAGCCATGTAATAACAGCTGTGGAATAACAGCAGAGCAATAACAGCTGTGTAATGAGAGCTGTGCAATAACAGCCGTTTAATAACAGCTGTGTAATAACAGCCGTGCAATAACAGCCGTGCAATAACAGCCGTGCAATAACAGCTGTTTAATAACAGTCATGTAATAACAGCTGTTTAATAACAGCCGTTTAATAATAGCTGTTTAATAACAGCCATGCAATAACAGCTGTTTAATAACAGTCGTGCAATAACAGCTGTTTAATAACAGCCGTTTAATAACAGCTGTTTAATAACAGCCATGCAATAACAGCTGTTTAATAACAGCCGTTTAATAACAGCTGTTTAATAACAGTTATGTAATAACAGCTGTTTAATAACAGCCGTTTAATGACAGACCCTTACGCGATATGCACTTGTGGAGATCTGAGACGATTTGATTCGTAAAAGCAAAGTATGGAAACTTCCCCCTCACCTATCATAGGACATATTGGAGCTATTTCCAAATTGCTTGCATCTGTCAAATCCTCTCTGATCTCCACAAATGCATAGGGCATAGGGGTCGATTTGGGTTTAGGCCCTAGTGATTTTGACAAGCAGTTTGGGATTAGGCCCTTGTGATTTAGAAAAGCAGCTTGGTTCTCTTGTCATAACAACACGGTGTTGGAATGAGTTGCAGCACCTGTGTTTCTAACCCCTCAGAGTTGTGTGGGTCTTGTGGTGTTTTGGCAAAAAGCAAAAGACACATTTCCACGGACTGTAAGAGAAATCTGATTATTTTTCTTCAAGCTCCCAAGTTCGGCCAAGGCTACCCCCCAATTCACTACAATAACACATAGCAACACGTTTTTTGTGTATGTGTGTGTGCTTATTTGTGTTTGTGTGTGTCTGTGTCCGTGCAAGCATTTCGCTACACCCGCAATAACATCTGCTAAATATGTGTATGTGACCAATAAAATTTGATTTGGTTTTGTGTGTGTGTGTGCGTGTGTGCGTGCGTGCGTGTACGTGCATGTGTAAGGTGTACTCTAACTTCTTTCCCCTCTCTCTCTCAGGCGTCTCGTATGACTGGATCAGATGAGGAGGGGGACAGTGGCTGGGACGCATGGGGCACCTGGAGCGACTGCTCACGCACCTGTGGAGGAGGGGCCTCTTACTCTCTACGCAGGTGTCTCAACGGAGGGTCAGTATCACACACACATTCTGGGGAGGATGGGAGGTTATATCCTGGGGAGGATGGGAGGTAATATCCTGGGGAGGATGGGAGGTTATATCCTGGGGAGGATGGGAGGTAATATCCTGTAAATCAGGAGAAGAGCTGCCAGTCATTCACATTATATCCAATCTATGACATATTGCATCCCAATGGTAGTGAGTTTACCCCTGGTACTACACGCAGACGCACACAGACATACAGACAGACAGAGGAAAAGACAGACACACAGACAAACAGGCAGACACATACACACACACGCACATACACACACCCCTCCTAGCACAACATTGGTATTATTCTCCATTGTTCTGAACACTACTCAACCTGTGCATCACCTTAGTGTTGGGAAATTACTCTACTCTCTGCCAAAATCATGTATTACAACCCATGTGGCTCAGTTGGTAGAGCATTACAAACCAGGGTTGTGGGTTCAATTCCCACGGGGGACCAGTACGAAAAAGTATGAACATGTAGTGCTCACCACTGTAAGTTGTTCTGGACAAGAGCGTCTGCTAAATGATTAAAATGTAAAAAAAAAAAAAAAAAGTAAAATGGTAAAACAGCACAAATAAAAAATACAGCTACTAAACAGGGTTAATTGGCAACAGTGAATATGGAATGAATCCTGTATCCATTTATAATAGAAACAGGGAGAAGACAATTACACACACACAGTATTGACCTTTGGACGGATTCAGGGGAGATTTTATTACCCTGCTCTGTCAAATTGGGATCATCGTTGCTCAATTGAATGTTTCCTGTGTGTTAAGAGTGGTGCTCAGAGGGGTGTAGGGTTACTGATGGGACACAGATGTATATCTTTCCTTTTTAACGTCCCTCTCTTTGGCCTTTCAAAGACATTGACAAGGGTATCTTGTGTTAATGCAATAGGAAGGGGTGTTACTACAATACATATGACTGTTGTTTATGTTACTTTTTGACATAGTTCTGCTACGTCCCAAATGACACCCGTTTCGCTATGTAGTGCATTCCTTTTTACCAGATGTTGGGCCCTGGTCAAAAGTAGTGCACTATAGACGGGTTAGCTGACAACATTATGAAAACGATACACGCGCTTCAATGGGGCAGAAGTCTGTGTGTTGAGCTAAGAGGTCGTTGGGACATCTAAGCCCTCGTGGGTCATTTAAGCCCTGAACGATGCCTGACAGTCAGCTCTGTCTCCCAGGTTGAGTGCCTTACCCAAGCCCACAGCCAATCGCATGCAAGCAACAACGCAGCTAACGTGGCTAGTCTTGTGAGCGTGCTAGCTAGCTAGTTAGCTAGGTAGTGTTGTTAGCTAGCTAGCTAGCTAGTTATCTATGCTGGTTGTTAGCTTGCATAACTTATATGTTTATAATTGTAAGGTACACTTCATGTTTTACAGAGTGGGTGAGCTCCATTCCTGACAGGCTGATAAGATTAAATTTCATTCTCAGACTTTGATCAGATTCAATAGCAGCCCCAGAGGCTGAGAAGTCAGGATTCTGCCTAGAAGGCTGTTTCATAGGTAAAGCTCCTTGCAGACAGATTAGCAGTCTGTGCATTATGTATATGATCAAGAGTGGGTGCACTCTATTAGTGGCAGGCTGTTTAGATTCAATAGTCAGGAGGCTGCCTCTGTGGCTGAAATGGAATCTGATCAGCCTGTCAGGAATGGAGCTTACCCACTGTAAATGTAAATATTATCCACAAAACATGAAGTGTCCCTTATAATTATACACATTCAATATAGGTTATGCAAGCTAACAACCAACATAGATAACAAGCTAGCTAGATAGCTAACAAGACTACCTACCTAACTAGCTAGCTCACAATACTAACCAAGTTAGCTGCGTTGTTCCTTGCATGAGATTGGCTGTGGACTTGGGTGTGCCACGCAGCCTGGGAGACAGGGTTGCCTGTCAGGCATTGTTCAGGGCTTAAATGCTCCACGAGCACATTGCAGTCAACACAGACACAGGGCTCCTTGATGAGGTGCTTATTTTGTATGTAGACAAAAAAACTTTTATGTGGTGATAATGAGATAAATATTTTATTTATTTATTCATTTGTACTCTCTGGACTTCCTTACGTTTGTTCTTGATACCATGTCTTGTTTTGACTAATGTCATGTCTATGCTAATATGGCAAAAATTTGCTTGCTAGCTGACCAATAACTGTAATGATGAATTTGAGAGACAAGTGATTATTGTCCAATTTTATTTATGTTTTTAATAAATATTGGATGTGAAATATAGTTTACATGTTATCAACAGTCTAACATGCTGACCGCACTGCTCGCGTAGCGTGTGCTAGCATTGCAAAATAAATGTGCACGTACGTGTTATTCAGTCATTCATCCAAACTGTTTGCGCGTGTCAACAAGCATCTGCGTAGCTAGGCGCTAAAATAGAACTTGATTCTATTTTAGATGCTTGACAGGCTGCAAGTCCTGCCTCTCCCATCTCCTAATTGGTTTTTAGGAGCATATCCCTACGTCAGTGATTGAAAAATGAACGAGGTCCACATTCCAGTCCAGTTGGTTACAGTAATGCACCTTAAAGTTGGTTGCCAACTGCCATATAAAATCCACAGAAGAGAAGAAGAACGAGGAGAGATTACTAGAAACTAACTAGGATTCCACTTTTATCTGTGAATTAATTGTTGGAGTAGAGAACACACAATTTCGTGTGACTCAGAATTGTTCCAAATTGTACAAAGATCCAGCAAAAAAAGGACATTGTACATTTCAGATAAAATAACAACCCAATGTTTATATCCTAGGACAAATTAGCTAGCGTCAGCAAGCTAGCTAAATGTGAATGAATGTTTCTTATGTGTTTTGACCTGTCCCCAAATTAATATAGTTGGTTCAGAGTGCATTTTGATATTTCAACCTGCATGTCCTGATCGCGTCTGGTGGGGATAGACAAACTCAACATGCGCACGATGGCGCATGCAGACACATGCGCGGAGCTGGTTTGGTCATCATGTAAGAAAATCCTGTTTGTTTTGCCCCATAGTTGTGCATGCATTGGTTTACCTCCTGAAGGCACTGTATGCACTACATACAGTAGGGAATAGGGACGCAACTTTTGGGACACAACTTAACTGAATGACAGGTGGCCATATCAGTAAGTCTTTGGGGGTTGTTGGATGAGATAACAATTATTCCAGTTCACCAATCAGATTCTTTTCCCCAAAAGTAGTGCACTTTATAGGTAATAGTGTACCATTTGAGACGCAGCCTCAGACCTCTGTCCTGACTTCCCTTTGTTGATTAAATGAGTGTAGAAGTCTGGAAGTGATTGTGGGCTTGATTTGCCTGCCATATCTCCCATTCCCTGCATCAGCCAACACACCTGCTTGAGTGCACTGGGATTGTGTGTGTGTGTCAGGTGTCAAGGTTAAGCTAGCAGAAGAGTTGCCTGTGTAGTTGAAGGGGAACATAGAAAGACTGCAGAGAACACCTTAAGTCTACCGTAATCTCTTTCTCCCTGCCCCACTCCAGCTTACTCCAGACATAACACACACACACACACAGACAGAGATACACACACACACACACACACAGAGAGAGAGATACACAGACAAACAGAGAGCTGGGGTAGTGTCTGGCCCCATGTTGCTCTTGGACTTCAGATGCTGTGTGCCCAGCGCCTTGCCTTCTCTAAGGCCCCTTCCCCCCCAGACTCCTGCTAACTTCATCTGTCCTCATAGAAACATCCAGTGACTGGGAGGAAATATCTGTCTAGGAATATCTGTCTAGACTTGAATTAGAGCAGCACTGTTCTTTTCAATCCTGGTCCTGGAGAGCTGCAGGGTATGCAGGCTTTTGTTCCAGCCCAGCACTTACACACCTGATAATGCTAGATTTGGTTTACTCTGTTAGACACGCTCCGGGGTGAAGTTTGCCCCTAGGTACAGATCTAGGATCAGTTTCCCCTCCCCCTAACCTTAACTATTACACGGAACCCAAACCGTCTGCACACGTGCGCCATCGTGCGCCATTGTGCATACATTAATTTTGTCCCCCCACACCAAACGCGATCACGACAAACAGGTTAAAATATCAAAACAAACTCTGAACCAATTACATTAATTTGGGGGCAGGTCGAAAAGCATTAAACATTTATGTCAATTTAGCTAGCTAGCTTGCACTTGCTAGCTAATTTGTCCTGTTTAGCTAGCTTGCTGTTGCTAGCTAATTTGTCCTGGGATATAAACATTGAGTTGTTATTTTACCTGAAATGCACAAGGTCCTCTACTTCGACAATTAATCCACACATAAAACGGTCAACCGAATCATTTCTAATCATCTCTCCTCCTTCCAGGCTTTTTCTTCTCTGGACTTTTTATTGCAATTGGCAACTTTCATAAATTAGGTGCATTACCGCCATCGACCTCGTTCGTCTTTCAGTCACCCACGTAGGTATAAACAATGAGGAGATGGCACGAGGGTATCTGCTTCTATAAACCAATGAGGAGATGGGAGAGGCAGGACTTGCAGCGCGATCTGCGTCACAAATAGAACTGACTTCTATTTTAGCCTTTGGCAGCGCAGACGCTCGTTGGCGCGCGCGAGCAGTGTGGGTGCAATAATTTAATAATATAGATTTCTACATTTATTTTGCAACGCTCGCACACGCGACGCAAGTGGTGTAGTCAGGGTATTAGTGGAGAAAACGCAAAACTGACCCATGATCAGTGTCAAGAGGCAACTTCACCCTACACCATTAGACACAGTGCTGCCTATCCTTCCTCATGTCTGTGGATTTCAGAAATGTTTGCTCTCTGTTTGTCCACTAGAAGACAAATAGCCACCTCATAGACATTCCTAGACCCTGAAAGCATGGTCTGCACACAGCCATGTGTAGTGTGTGTGTGTGTGTGTGTGTGTGTGTGTGTGTGTGTGTGTGTGTGTGTGTGCGTGCGTGTGCGTGTGGCTCTGCGTGCATGTCCATGTGTGTGTGAGCGTATGTCTGTATGTCTGTCTCCAGCCTATACGTATATCCCAGTGTGGATGAGTGATTCATCTCGATGGGGGAAAGCCATTAATTGGTTCGTTAAGACAGAGACATTCCTACTCTGCCTCGGTGCCTGCTTTTCCTTGAAGCAGGCTGAATGGCCGTAGTGTGGTCTCCAACTCCCCGTTCACCCTAATGGACGATTAGACTGAAGCTTTTTATAACATCCGCTTTGCGTCCCAAATGGCATCCTATTCCCTATGTAGTGTACTACTTTTTACCAGGGCCCATAAGGCTCTGGTCAAAAGTAGTCCACTGTGTAGGGAATAGGGTGCCATTTGGGGCATTGCCCTGAACAAATGAGCTGCTACCAGTTTAGACCAATGTTATTCTACCCCCGGGGATGAGAAGGAGAAATGTGGCGAAGTGGAAGTTAACACACACTGGGAGATGGGCTGCAGTTATCGTTTCTAACAAGGTGGAACAGATTTTGTAGCGTGTCCATATGGTGTAGGAAGGGGGAGGGAATGGAGTGTTACGCTGTGGTGGATTTCAGACGAGGCAGGAGTTGGTTTTGACAGAGTGAGGTGAACCGATTAGTGTGTGTGTGTGGGCGGGTGTCAGAGTGTGTGTGTGTGATGTGTGTGTGTGTTGGTTGTGTGAGAGAGGTTGATTTGCTTGTTTAAGCCCAGAGGGGGTCCTGAGACGGTCGTTGGCTCGATGAGATCTGATCATTGGCAGGTGAAGCGTGGTTTGGTCTGACAGGTGTGTGTGTGTGTGTGTGCGCGTGTGTGAGACAGGCAGCTATAATTCAGGATGAAATGTCTGTCAGTCCTGATTTGACTCACAAAGGTGTAACTCCTGAGCCTTCCCAAGAAACTAACAAAACACCACTTGTTGTCGACGTTTCTGTGTAATGGTGCATTTCTTTGTTACAAAACAGATTTCCCTGAGGGATATTAAGCTATTCTATTATACATGTTTGATATGGAGTATGTTATATAGCTTTCCCGTCACAAATAAATATTTTTATTAACCATTACACTCAAGCCCAAACCATTTCCTTGTAAACCGTTGGTTTCAATTAGTACTTGTCACAATCTTCTTGAGTGACGGACCAAGGCGCAGCGAGGTATCCAGTATACATACTTTATTTTACGTAACTGGGAAAACAATAAACAAATAAAGATCGTAACACTGGTGTGGCTAAAAGTGCACACACCACTAAACATACTAATTCAAACAATGACCCACACAACACCATTGAAAACCACAAACATATATATGGTTCCCAATTAGAGGTAACGAAAATCAGCTGCCTCTAATTGGGAACCATTTCCCCAACATAGAAATACAAAACCTAGAACACAAAACCCTCCTAAACAAAAGACAAACTAAACACCAGCCTGCTAACCCAGGCCTGGACGTGACATTACCCCCCCCCAAAGGCGCGGACTCCGACCGCGCCAAAAAGTCCATGGGGGGGGGGGTCCTCGGGTGGGTCTCTTTGTCCTAGGTGGCGGAGGCCCGGGGCTAGAAGCCGGAACAGTTCGTACCAAACTCTCGATGCTCACAGGGGACCTGATGCATGAAGCAGGGACAAGCAAGGCTGGACTCACAATGCGCACTGGGACTCTGGTGCGGGGAGCAGGAACGGGCCGTGCTGGACTCACGAAGCGCACTGGAACTCTGGTGCGGGGAGCGGGAACAGGCCGTGCTGGGCTCACGATGCGCACTGGGACTCTGGTGCGGGGAGCGGGAACAGGCCGTGCTGGGCTCACGATGCGCACTGGGATTCTGGTGCGGGGAGCAGGAACAGGCCGTGCTAGACTCGCGATGCGCACAGGGATCCTGGTGCGTGGAACAGGGACAGGACGTGCTGGGCCCACGACGCGCACAGGGATCCTGGAGCGTGAAACAAGGACAGGACGTGCTGGACCCACGACGTGCACAGGGATCCTGGTGCGTGGAACAGGGACAGTACGTGCTGGGCCCACGACGCGCACAGGGATCCTGGAGCGTGAAACAGGGACAGGACGTGCTGGACCCACGACGCGCACAGGAGACCTGGATCCTACCAGGCTGCACACTCACCCTAGCCTCACAGATGAGGGGAGCTGGAATGTCGCGCACCGGGCTATGTGCGCGAACCGGAGACACTGCATGCAGAGCCGGCGCAGGATATTTAGGTCCAAGTAGGCGCACTGGAGACCTAGATCGCAGAGCCGGCACCATCCTTCCAGGCTGCACACTCACCCTAGCCTCACAGATGAGGGGAGCTGGAATGTCGCGCACCGGGCTGTGGGCACGAACCGGAGACACCGCACGCAGAGCTGGCGCAAGATATCCTGGCCCGAAGAGGCGCACCGGAGACCAGGAGCGCTGAGCCAACACCCTCTTTCCTGGCTGCCAACTCCCCCTAGCACGACAGATGCGAGGAGCTGGCAAGTCACGCACCGGGCTATGAACGCGCACTGGAGACACTGTGCGCTTCACCGCATAACACGGTGTCTTACCAGTGCGACGCTCCCTCCGGAAAGCGCGAGGAGTTGGCTCAGGTCTCCAAACAGCACCAGCCAAACTCCCCGTGTGCCCCCCCCCCCAAAGACATTTTGGGGGTTGCCTCTCGGGCTTCCTCGCCAGGCGTGTTCCAGCATATTTCTCCCGATCGGGTGTCCATACACCATACTTTTCCTCATAATATCGCCACTCAGCCTTCGCTGCTTCCAACTCCTCCTTTGGACGGCGATACTCCCCAGGCTGGGTCCAGGGTCCCTTTCCATCCAGAATTTCCTCCCAGGTCCAGAACTCCCGGTTCTCTCGCTGCTTGGTCCTGTTTTGGTGGGTCATTCTGTCACGATCTTCTTGAGTGACGGACCAAGGCGCAGCGAGGTATCCAGTATACATACTTTATTTTACGTAACTGGGGAAACAATAAACAAATAAAGATCGTAACACCGGTGTGGCTAAAAGTGCACACACCACTAAACATACTAATTCAAACAATGACCCACACAACACCATTGAAAACCACAAACATATATATGGTTCCCAATTAGAGGTAACGACAATCAGCTGCCTCTAATTGGGAACCATTTCCCCAACATAGAAATACAAAACCTAGAACACAAAACCCTCCTAAACAAAAGACAAACTAAACACCAGCCTGCTAACCCAGGCCTGGACGTGACAGTACTAACAATGTTGGTTTGTTATTTTGCATTGCTTTGTAGGAACTGTGAAGGCAAGAATATCCGCTACAGAACGTGCAGTAACATGGTAAGTCTAGTCTACAGTATGTAGTCTCAACAGACTACAAAATAGTCATTTCTAAAGCTTATGCATGTAACACATTTAACTTGTTATTAGTCCAATTCCAGCTTATAACTAGTAATACATAGTTATAACTTTTCTATTCCAGCCTAGTCTTTACTGCTTCTATTACTCTATTGAAGTGGTTTGTGTCTGGAATGTATTGCAGACTAGCTATGATTTCAATCATGACCAGTGGGATGAGTTCCCAGCATAATATTTAGACCACCGCTCCCGGTGTGAAAGAGATGGATATAAACAAAGCAAGAGAGAGAGAGAAACACTTGACTTTATGAAGTCCCATTGATAGTTCAATGAGAAAGAGAGGGAGGGAGAGTGTGTGTGTGTGTGTGTTCACGTAAAGCAAGGCCTAAGGAGAGACTTAGTAAAGGCTCGCTGTTGGCAAAGAGTTGGGTCTTCCACATGTAAGCTGTTATCTCTTCTGTTCTTTCCCTCTGCCGAGCCATCTTATCCTTCTCTATCTTCCTTTTCATTCCTCTCCTCCCTTCTTCCCCAGGACTGTCCCGTAGAGTCGGGAGACTTCCGAGCCCAGCAGTGCTCCGCCCACAATGACATCAGGTACCAGGGCATGGTCTACGAGTGGGTTCCCGTGCCCTATGAACCTTCGGCGGCGTGCGCCCTGCGGTGCCAGGCGCGGGGGAGGAGCCTAACGGTGGAGCTGGCGCCTAAGGTTCTAGACGGAACACGTTGCCGGGCCGACGCCCTGGATATGTGCATCAGTGGGGTCTGTCAGGTGAGATACTGATTGACTGAGTGATTGTTTGGATGGATATTATAAAGCACTTTTCCAGATGCTCAAATTAAGGGCCGTGCACAGACCTTTCAGGGGGCATTTTTTTCTGCAACAACACCAACTCATCAGCACAAATTGTAAGCAATCTAGTTACAGTGTCTCCTAAAGACATGATTGACATGGGGAAAATAGGGTGGGCTATCAGCTGATCATTGATGGTGATGATTGATGTAAATCTGCCAGTTTGCTAGCTCCATTTCTTTTCCTGATTGTGTGATATCGTTCTGCCTCTCTCTCTGCTGCCTATCAGCCAACCAGACACAATATTGATGATAATGTAGGCTAAATCAAGTGTTATCAAATGTTATGCTCCTGTGGCAGTACTGTTGTATTTAAACTAGGTAGCTAGGCAGACACTCGACTGGTGACCGCATCTCTCAACCGGGCTTGCAATCTCAGTACAGGGCAGACTGGGAAAAGGGGGAAATTATACCACCACCCAAAATGACACTTTGGAGACTGGAAGGGCAAAGGGCATGTTCTCTACACAGGTAGGGCCCTATTTGTGCATGTGCCTGATCAAAGTACGAGGGAAACGTATATTATTACAGAACCTTACTTCATGGTAAAATCATACGTTCCATCAATTAACAGAAGAAAACAACCTCCATCTCATATCACCTCCAGACATGCCTTCAGTCTATTCTAAGCAGCGGAACCACAGTCGTTCTCACAGCATTTTAATTAAAGATAGACTAGTCTTTACTGCTTCTATTACTCTATTGAAGTGGTTTGTGTCTGGAATGTATTGCAGACTAGCTATGAAGATATTATAGTAATATCTTGTATAATAAGGATTGGATTTATATAGTGCTTTTCCATGTGCTCAAAGCGCTTTACATTGCATGGGGAGGGAAACTCACCTCATCCACCACCAATGTGTCACCCACCTGGACTGTGCCATGGCAGCCATTGTGGTTCCAGAAAGTTAATCAGCCATGTCAATGACAGATCAGGGGACACGATGTACGATATGACACGATACAATAAAATGGCTCAAGACTGGATCAGAGCTTGAAGTATTCGTTTTTTCTTTGTGGGCCACAGTAAAGACTACATGAATCTTTCCAAACTATTACAGTGCAAAAAAGTCTGAGAACTTCTGATCTTCTGCAACATTTCTCAATAATCTTTGTTCTTGAACAATCGTACAGTATTTCCACTTTGTGAATCCACATGGCAGCTGCTGTAGCAGCGGCTGATCTAAAACCACATGTCAGAAATAGGAAGTTCCTAAAAAATGATCTTAAACATGGAAAATATTTCTCCTCTCCATGTTGCATGTCAGAAGCTCTGGGTTCTAGTTTTAGGCTAGAAGTTATTGTTTTAGGAACCACAGACTGATGATCAATGTTGACATGTCCTCTTCGCTGGATAGGTGCTTTATTAAAACGTCTGCCTGAGGCTGTATGACTGGAGGAAGTGGAGAGGAAGAGAGAGAGAAGTAGAGATAGAGAGAGAACTGGAGGTGTGAGGAAGGAGGGATGGAGAAAAAAAGAGAGAGAGAGGAGGTGTGACAGGAGGAAGGAGAGAGAGAATACAGAGAGAATAGAGAGAGAAATGGAGGTACGATGGGAGGAAGGAGCGAGAGAGAGAGATGCAGGAGGTACGACAGGAGGAAGGAGAGAGACAGAGAGAGAGAGACACACACAGGAGGTACGACAGGAGGAAGGAGAGAGACAGAGAGCGAGAGGGAGACACAGGAGGTACGACAGGAGGAAGGAGAGAGA
>QNTS01010619.1:6703-19127 GCA_003317085.1 Hucho hucho
TGTCCTAGTTTGTCTCAAAGGCATTATATATCTTTACCAGTCTAATCCTGTTTGGTTCGATGTCCTAGTTTGTCTCAAAGGCATTATATATCTTTACCAGTCTAATCCTGTTTGGTTCGATGTCCTAGTTTGTCTCAAAGGCATTATATATCTTTACCAGTCTAATCCTGTTTGGTTCGATGTCCTAGTTTGTCTCAAAGGCATTATATATCTGTACCAGTCTAATCCTGTTTGGTTCTATGTCCTAGTTTGTCTCTAAGGCATTATATATATTTTCCAGTCTAATCCTGTCTAATCATGTTTGTTTCGATGTCCTAGTTTGTCTCTAAGGCATTATATATCTTTACCAGTCTAATGGTGAACTTGATTGTGACTTGGAGTCTGACACAAAGGCCTGTAACTATCCCTCTGGTCCCCTGGAGACAGCCTCTCACTGTGTCCTTGACTCACAAGCTGTCACCATACAATAAACCTAAAACAGTGACATAAGGCATGATGGCCTGGAGACAGGGCCTATAGAATGGAGACAGGGCCTATAGAATGGATACAGGGCCTACAGAATGGAGACAGGGCCTATAGAATTGAGACAAGGCCTAATTAATGGATACAGGGCCTATAGAATGGAGACAGGGCCTATAGAACGGAGACAGGGCCTATAGAACGGAGACAGGGCCTATAGAACGGAGACAGGGCCTATAGAACGGAGACAGGGCCTGTAAAATGGATACAGGGCCTGTAGAATGAAGACAGGGCCTGTAGAATGGAGACAGGGCCTATAGAATGGATACAGGGCCTATAGAATGGATACAGGGCCTGTAGAAAGTCTACACACCCTTGAGCTTCTGTTGGGGCGGCAGGGTAGCCTAGTGGTTAGAGTGTTGAACTAGTAACTGAAAGGTTGCAAGTTCAAATCCCGAGCTGACAAAGTACAAATCTATTGTTCTTCCCCTGAACAGGCAGTTAACCCACTGTTCCTAGGCCGTCATTGAAAATAAGAATTTGATCTTAACTGACTTGCCTAGTAAAATGAAAAAAACTTCTGTTCACATGTTGTTGCGTTACAAAGTGGGATTTAAATATATTATTTTGTAATGATCTACACAAAATACTCCATAATGTCAAAGTGAATAGAAAATTATACAAATTAAGACAAATTAAATAACTCAAATATCGTCGCTGCATAATATTCATGCAGGTTGCGGGTGGTTACCATTTCACTTGTTGGATATCCTAACTCTGGCTGGAGTCCAATAGGAATTACATATCAATTTGCAAGCCAGCATAATGTGACTTGCAGTCCTGATGTGGCCTGTAAACCAGGAGTTTCCTAACACCACTGTGTTAGGGGGTAACTAGGCCCTGAAATACAGGCCTTATGATATATTTAATTTATTGTCATAAATAATTACATTTTAAAGGCTAATAAGGACGGTGGAACCATTCATAGACGGTTCTAGGAAGAACCCTCCAAAGATAAAATGGTTATTTGAAGAACTCTACATAGAGGGTTTTAGATAGAACCCTACATAGAGGGTTTTAGATAGAACCCTACATAGAGGGTTTTAGATAGAACCCTACATAGAGGGTTTTAGATAGAACCCTACATAGAGGGTTTTAGATAGAACCCTACATAGAGGGTTTTAGATAGAACCCTACATAGAGGGTTTTTAGATAAAACCCTACATAGAGGGTTTTTAGATAAAACCCTACATAGAGGGTTTTTAGATAGAACCCTACATAGAGGGTTTTTAGATAGAACCCTACATAGAGGGTTTTAGATAAAACCCTACATAGAGGGTTTTAGATAGAACCCTACATAGAGGGTTTTTAGATAGAACCCTACATAGAGGGTTTTTGGATAGAACCATACATAGAGGGTTTTTAGATAGAACCCTACATAGAGGGTCCACTAATTTGAAGGCGTGTCCACATACACCACAACCCCATCGAACACTGCGAGCCAGGCCTAATCGCACAACATCAGTACCCGACCTCACTAATGCTCTTGTGGCTGAATGAAAGCAAGACCCCACAGCACTGTTCAAACATCTAGTGGAAAGCCTTCCCAGAAGAGTGGAGGCTGTTATAGCAGCAAAGGGGGGACCAATTCCATATTAACGCCCATGATATTGAAATGAGATGTTCGACGAGCAGGTGTCCACATACCTTTGGTCATGGAGTGTATCTGTGAGCCTGCAGTAGCCTACAGAATGAACCCATAGTAGCCTACAGAATGAACACACAGTAGTCTACGGAATGAACCCACAGTAACCTACAGAATGAATCATCAGTAGCCTACAGAATGAACCCATAGTAGCCTACAGAATGAACACACAGTAGTCTACGGAATGAACCCACAGTAACCTACAGAACGAACCAACAGTAGCCTACAGAATGAACCCATAGTAGCCTGCAGTAGCCTGCAGAATGAACCCATAGTAGCCTGCAGAATGAACCCATAGTAGCCCACAGAATGAACCCATAGTAGCCTACAGAATGAACCCACAGTAGCCTGCTGAATGAACCCACAGTAGCCTACAGAATGAACCCATAGTGACCTACAAAATCAATCCACAGTAGCCTACAGAATGAACCCACAGTAGCCTACAGAATGAACCCATAGTAGCCTACAGAACGAACCAACAGTAGCCTACAGAATGAACCCCTAGTAGCCTGCAGTAGCCAGCAGAATGAACCCATAGTAGCCTGCAGAATGAACCCATAGTAGCTTGTAGAATGAACCCATAGTAGCCTACAGAATGAATCCATAGTAGCCTACAGAATGAATCCATAGTAGCCTACCGAATGAACCCATAGTAGTCTGCAGTAGCCTGCAGAATGAACCCATAGAAGCATGCAGAATGAACCCACAGTAGCCTGCAGTAGCCTGCAGAACGAACCCATTGTAGCCTGCAGAACGAACCCATAGAAGCCTACAGAATGAACTCATAGTAGCCTAAATAAATTAACCCACAGCAACCTGCAGAATGAACCCATAGTAGCCTACAGAATGAACCGATAGTAGCCTGCAGAATGAACCCATAGTAGCCTACAGAATGAACCCACAGTAGCCTGCTGAATGAACCCATAGTAGCCTGCAGTAGCCTGCTGAATGAACCCATAGTAGCCTACCGAATGAACCCATAGTAGCCTACAGAACGAACCAACAGTAGCCTGCAGAATGAACCCATAGTAGCCTACAGAACGAACCAACAGTAGCCTACAGAATTAACCCATTGTAGCCTGCAGTAGCCTGCAGAATGAACCCATAGTAGCCTACCGAATGAACCCATAGTAGCCTGCAGAATGAACCCATAGAAGCCTACAGAATGAACCCATAGTAGTCTACCGAATGAACCCATAGAAGCCTGTAGAATGAACCCATAGTAGTCTACCGAATGAACCCACAGTAGCCTGCAGAATGAACCCATAGTAGCCTGCAGAATGAACCCATAGAAGCCTGTAGAATGAACCCATAGTAGCCTGCAGAATGAACCCATAGTAGCCTGCTGAATGAACCCATAGTAACCTGCAGAATTAACCCATAGTAACCTACAGAATGAACCCATAGTAGCCTGCTGAATGAACCCATAGTAACCTGCAGAATTAACCCATAGTAACCTGCAGAATGAACCCACAGTAGCCTACAGAACGAACCCATAGTAGCCTACAGAATGAACCCACAGTAGCCTGCAGAATGAACCCATAGTAGCCTGCAGAATGAACCCATAGTAGCCTACAGAATGAACCCATAGAAGCCTGCAGTAGCCTACAGAATGAACCCATAGTAGCCTGCAGTAGCCTACAGAATGAACCCATAGTAGCCTACAGAATGAACCCATAGTAGCCTACAGAATGAACCCACAGTAGCCTACAGAATGAACCCATAGTAGCCTGCAGTAGCCTACAGAATGAACCCATAGCACAGAGAAAATGCCGTGTTGGCATTGAGGGATCAATGATGCTTCACTACCACACGCTTCAAAGAGAAGCCATAACATCCTATTAAAGAAGATGACAAAAAAGACCCACCCATTTTCCAACCAATCAAGGAAAAGTACATTATCTCTGGACCCATAGCGTCGCTTTACGAGGCATTCTATATGTCAGCGTTCTCAACGCTCATTGGTTGCTGCAGCCATCAAGCAATCTCTGCAGTGCACGACTCGCTCGCTTGGCAGGTGCTCGTGATATGCATGCATTACATTGAAGCCATGGATGTCACAGGGACCGGATAATCCAATTCAGATTGATTTCGGTCTAACGTTCTAAAGGTCGGTCTTACCGATAAACATGGCGCCTTCCTTGGTCTTTTCCGCCGCCAGCGCTGCTCCCTCCTTGGTCTTCTCGGCGGCAATAGCCATGCCGTCTTTGGCTTTGGACAACCCCTTCATGAACACATCCATCTCGACCCTGGTCCTGGAGCTCTGGAGAGATGCAAAGGACCAAGAATCACCTTCCATGTAGTCTATTGTCAGCCTATAGTCCTATACCGTAGTAATGTGGTAAGGTCTAGTAGTAGTCACATGCGAACGGATACCCATATCAACTTAAAAAAAAGAAAAAGAAAACTGTCCATGGTCTTGAAACAGAGCATTTTAATTAATTATTCCGTATGGTCCTGGAGAGAACGGAATGGGATCCATTACAGCACCGGTTGTCAGTAGTTTACCATGCGTTACTATATACAGTTATGTGGTACCACTTACATGCTAATGAATGATTGTTTTGACGGATTGATTGCCCTGGATAGAGACGAACCACGAATTATCGTTACTATGTATGTATTATAGGCCCTGCCACAGTTATATAGCCTACAATGGTGATGGATTTTCCATTCCCGACTTAAAGAATAACTATGCCATGGTGCTGAAAGAGCGTGTTTACAATTATAATTATAATTAACAATTTTACAAGTATTCTGAATACGTTTTACTCGGTTATGGACTGTTGTTGATTCATTGACAGACGAGGAGATGGTAATGGTTTTAATACTGAACTAAAATATAAACGCAGCATGCAATCATTTCCCAGATTTTACTGAGGTTACAGTTCGTAGAAGGAAATCAGTCAATTTGAAATGAAATTCATTAGGCCCTAATCTATGGGTTTTACACGACTGGGCAGGGGTTGCAGCCTTGGGTGGGCGTGCGAGGGGATAGGCCTACCCACTTTGGAGCCAGGCCCAGCCAATAAAAATTAGTTTTTCCCCACAAAAGGGGCTTTATTACAGACAGAAATTCTCCTCAGTTTCATCTGTTGTCCGGGTGACTGGTCTCAGAGGATCCCCCAGGTGAAGAAGCCGGATGTGGAGATCCCGGGCTGGCGTGGTTTCATGTGGTCTGCGGTTGTGAGGCCAGTTGGACGCACTGCCAAATTCTCTAGAAAGACGTTGAAGGCGACTTAAGGTAGAGAAATGAACGTTAAATTCTCTGGCAACTGCTCTGGTTGATGTTCCTGCAGTCAGCACGCCAATTGCACGTTCCCTCAAAACTCGAGACATCTGTGGCATTGTGTTGTGTGACAAAACTGCACATTTTAACGTGGCCTTTTACTGTCCCCAGCACAAGGTGCACCTGTGTAATGATCATGCTGTTTAATAAGCTTCTTGATATGCCACTCCTGTCAGGTGGATGGATTATCTTGGAAAAGTAGAAATACTCACTAACAGGGAGGGTAAACAAATTTGTGCACAGAATGTGACAGAACATTTTCTGGGAGGTATTTTACTTCAGCTCATCAAACGTGGGACCAACACTTTGCATGTTGCGTTTATAATTTTGTTCACTATAGCTTTCACTGTTTTCCCTTTTCTCGTTCGTTTTTTTTCCTTCAAAATACCATAGCTGTCACTTTGTGTCTAGGCTGTCACTTGTTAAAGCGATGACGGAAGAATGGGGATGGATATAAGCAATGTCCTCCCTCCCTCCCCTTTCACCATAGGCTGCGATAGCCAAACCCTCCGCCATAGACCAGCCATTATAGTAAATTCATTATTCACTCCACCGTCTTAACACGCTTTTTTTCTTCTTCTCTCCTTCTCCTTACCCATTTCTCCAACGGCATGAAATATTCAGAGAGAGAAAGACAGAGAGAGAAAGACAGAGAGAGAGAGAGAGAGAGAGGCAGAGAGAGAGAGAGACAGAGAGAGAGAGACAGAGAGGCAGAGAGAGAGAGAGAGAGAGAGAGAGAGAGAGAGAGAGAGAGGCAGAGAGAGAGAGGCAGAGAGAGAGAGAGAGAGACGACATTTTTTCAATGAAGTAGTTAAATGTGCACGCGTTCATTAATTATTCCTGCCTTGTAATATTACTCTGAATGGCGGAGTTGCCTTTGAAATAGCGCCTATCTGATGTTCTCCTTGTATCCTATTTTAGCAGCATTACATGGCATACAGCCTAGCACTACTACTATATGTGGGGGCAGCGGAGGGAGAAAGGAGATGATAGATTTTGTCAATAAATATGTATCTGTCTACAGGGTAGAATTTCGACATAAAACAAATCTTTAGACATGATTTAATCAACAATTGAATCAATAATTTCGATGTGTTCATATTATAATAATTATTAGGCTACTATAGCTTATAGAGAACGGTCATTCAGGAAATTAAGTGTCGAGTAGAAATTTTCTCAACAAATGCAACAATTGCTCTTTCTGCCTTTCATTAAACGGATTGAATTCAACGTGTTGGTTAATTTACATATTTTACACTTCTCAGTTGCATAATACACACACATATTTGTAGACTTATTTTTCCCTCTATCCCTATAACAACGTCCTGTTAAAATGTCGATATGTTTTCCATACAACCTCTAACCCGTTGTTTCTTTCTATCGACGCCAGACACAAATATCACAGCAAACATCATGAAATCTACATATATATATATATAAAAAAAAAAAAAAACTCTTACCTTTTTACAAATATGACTTGTTTCCTGAAGGTTTTATTGCCCAGTTGATTCAAATATCGCCTGAACGTGAGCTGCTGTCACAGACGGATCGCTTGGTAGGTGGGGTTTTCCTCGGGATTCTCTGTCGACCAATAGGGAGCGGCCGACCACCTAGCCCCCTTTTCATTGATCATTCCAACAGCACCAGCTAGGCTTTCTGCTGTCTAACAGTTAACCGCTACCGTGTCCTGGATGCTCGGACTGACGGGGATAATGGGAAAATAAGCTTAGCTATAATTCAAGAGAGCTCACCGTCTAGGCACACCCTATTTTCTGTTCAATTTTAGTCTCTTGTTGACTGGCCACCATTGTGGAGCACTTATGAAGCCTATATCTCTGCCATCATCATCATCACCATCACCATCATCATCATCATCACCATCATCACCATCATCACCATCATCACCATTACCATCATCATCACCATCACCATCAGCAACATCATCATCATCACCATCATCATCACCATCATCATCATCATCATTATCAATATCACCATCAGCAACATCATCATCATCATCATCATCATCATTATCAACATCACCATCACCATCATCATCATCATCATCACCATCATCATCACCATCACCATCATCACCATCATCATCATCATCATCATCATCATCATCACCACCACCATCATCACCATCATCATCATCATCATCATCATCATCATCACCATTACCATCATCATCATCATCATCATCATCATCATCATCACCATCAGCAACATCATCATCATCATCATCATTATCAATATCACCATCAGCATCATCATCATCATCCTCATTATGTCAAGGGTCCTGACCGTTATATAATAGAATCACAGGTGGGTCTAAATGGACAATGAGGACAGGCGCTGTCCATGGTGCTGAATTTAAAAACAAAGTTGAATACAGCCACTGCTGCTGGATAGTAAGTGTATATACAGTGGGGAGAACAAGTATTTGATACACTGCCGATTTTGCAGGTTTTCCTACTTACAAAGCACGTAGAGGTCTGTAATTTTTATCATAGGTACACTTCAACTGTGAGAGACGGAATCTAAAACAACAATCCAGAAAATCACATTGTATGATTTTTAAATAATTAATTTGCATTTTATTGCATGACATAAGTATTTGATCACCTACCAACCAATAAGAATTCTGGCTCTCACAGACCTGTTAGTTTTTCTTTAAGAAGCCCTCCTGTTCTCCACTCATTACCTGTATTAACTGCACCAGTTTGAACTCGTTACCTGTATAAAAGACACCTGTCCACACACTCAATCAAACAGACTCCAACCTCTCCACAATGGCCAAGACCAGAGACCTGTGTAAGGACATCAGGGATAAAATTGTAGACCTGCACAAGGCTGGGATGGGCTACAGGACAATAGGCAAGCAGCTTGGTGAGAAGGCAACAACTATTGGCGCAATTATTAGAAAATGGAAGAAGTTCAAGATGACGGTCAATCTCCCTCGGTCTGGGGCACCATGCAAGATCTCACCTCGTGGGGCATCAATGATCATGAGGAAGGTGAGGGATCAGCAAAGAACTACATGGCAGGACCTGGTCAATGACCTGGAGAGAGCTGGGACCACAGTCTCAAAGAAAAACATTAGTAACACACTACGCCGTCATGGATTAAAATCCTGCAGCGCACGCAAGGTCCCCCTGCTCAAGCCAGCGCATGTCCAGGCCCGTCTGAAGTTTGCCAATGACCATCTGGATGATCCAGAGGAGGAATGGGAAAAGGTCATGTGGTCTGATGAGACAAAAATAGAGCTTTTTGGTCTAAACTCCACTCGCCGTGTTTGGAGGAAGAAGAAGGATGAGTACAACCCCAAGAACACCATCCCAACCGTGAAGCATGGAGGTGGAAACATCATTCTTTGGGGATGCTTTTCTGCAAAGGGGACAGGACGACTGCACCATATTGAGGGGAGGATGGATGGGGCCATGTATCGCGAGATCTTGGCCAACAACCTCCTTCCCTCAGTAAGAGCATTGACGATGGGTCGTGGCTGGGTCTTCCAGCATGACAACGACCCGAAACACACAGCCAGGGCAACTAAGGAGTGGCTCCGTAAGAAGCATCTCAAGGTCCTGGAGTGGCCTTGCCAGTCTCCAGACCTGAACCCAATTGAAAATCTTTGGAGGGAGCTGAAAGTCCGTATTGCCCAGCGAGAGCCCCGAAACCTGAAGGATCTGGAGAAGGTCTGTATGGAGGAGTGGGCCAAAATCCCTGCTGCAGTGTGTGCAAACCTGGTCAAGAACTACAGGAAACGTATGATCTCTGTAATTGCAAACAAAGGTTTCTGTACCAAATATTAAGTTCTGCTTTTCTGATGTATCAAATAATTATGTCATGCAATAAAATGCAAATGAATTACTTAAAAATCATACAATGTGAATTTCTGGATTTTTGTTTTAGATTCTGTCACTCACAGTTGAAGAGTACCTATGATAAAAATTACAGACTTCTACATGCTTTGTAAGTGGGAAAACCTGCAAAATCGTCAGTGTATCAAATACTTGTTCTCCCCACTGTACATGTAACTGACAAAATAAAGGAAACACCAACATAAAGTATCTTAATAGGGCGTTGGGCCACCAAGAGCCAGAACAGCTTCAATGCAGCTCGGCATAGATTCTTTAAGTGTCTGGAACTCTATTGGAGGAATGAGACACCGTTCTTCTATTGGAGGAATGAGACACTGTTCTTCTATTGGAGGAATGAGACACCAATCTTCTATTGGAGGAATGAGACACCATTCTTTTATTGGAGGAATGAGACACCATTCTTCTATTGGAGGGATGAGACACCGTTCTTCTACTGGAGGAATGAGACACTGTTCTTCTATTGGAGAAATGAGACACTGTTCTTCTATTGGAGGAATGAGACACCGTTCTTCTATTGGAGGAATGAGACACCGTTCTTCTATTGGAGGAATGAGACACCATTCTTCTATTGGAGGGATGAGACACTGTTCTTCTATTGGTGGAATGATACATCATTCTTCTATTGGAGGAATGAGACACTGTTCTTCTATTGGAGGGATGAGACACCGTTCTTCTATTGGAGGAATGAGACACCGTTCTTCTATTGGAGGAATGAGACACCATTCTTCTATTGGAGGAATGAGACACCATTCTTCTATTGGAGGGATGACACACCATTCTATTGGAGGGATGAGACACCGTTCTTCTATTGGAGGAATGAGACACTGTTCTTCTATTGGAGGAATGAGACACCATTCTTCTATTGGAGGAATGAGACACCATTCTTCTATTGGAGGGATGAGACACCACGTTTTGTTGGGGGTGATAGAAAACATTTCAGAATCTCCTAGAAGTGTTCAATTGGGTTGAGGTCTGGTGACTGAGACGGCCATGGCATATGGTTTACGTCGTTTGCATGCTCATCAAACCATTCAGTGACCGCTCGTGCCCTGTGGATGGGGGCATTGTCATCCTATGGCGGCATAGCCATGGTAGCCAAAAATAATGGCCCCAGGAACCACACCTGTGTGGAAGCACCTGCTTTCAATGTACTTTGTATCCCTCATTTACTCAAGTGTTTTTATTATCTTGGCAGTTACCTGTATGTGGATAACTATTTGGCAGGGAGACGTAATGTGAACTGCTGCTGAACAGGTTAAAGCTATGGGAGTCGTTGTGTAACTCAAGCCAATTAAGTTACACTCATTACAAGTGTTTTATGTGCAGTGGTTAGTGAATGTAGCGGATGGGAAAATTACTTCCTTAGTCACAGCTGCCCTCTGGTGGTAGAACTTCAACATTACATATAACGTTGCCATGTTACCCCCCCCACCCACCCACCCACCCACCAAGCAAACAAACTATGACATGAAAGGAGATATGTTTCTCATGAAGGACATATACAACCATGTGTACTTCACAGAAACATGACATTGTAATGTTTACTCCTGACTCCTGAGTAACCTTTGACTTGGCGGCGGCGTAGTGACAGAACACTGAGCAAATCGCGGCGCAACGCTTCGTGTTTTCTGCTGGCTCGCCCCACCACCACACAAAGCACTGAGCTAGGCTGAAACACCTGCATTTTGGAGCTGCCTTACTCAAGAAAAGCAATATGTGACACATACTGTATTAATGCCAAAATTACACGGGAAACAGGCAAGCCCTGATTTGTTATTTGTTTGCAAAAGATGTGGGGCTCAAAACAGGTGATTGTCCCACCTGCCCTGAATGACGGGTCGTCACTGTTTCCATGCTATGGTGCAATGGACATCTCTCCCCAGCAAGAGGCTAAAGCATTGATAGGACAACTCTGTTCTTCAATGACAAGATCAGTCACTCAATACAGTCTTAGTTCACAGTCGTTGCTGTCCTTGTCTGTTCCTAAGGCTAGAACTGAGATGGGGAAACAATATTTTTTCCCCATAATGCCCCTTCATCCTGGAACATGCTTCAAAAGATATTAAAGTTAGGGGAGTTCGTGTCAATGCCTGCTTTTAAGACTCTGATCGACAACACTATTTGTGATAGCCGCTGTGTCCCTGTTTCGCATTCTTGCCAGGTCGCAATCGAGAAATAGATTTTTAACCTTAATGGGTCTTACCTGGTTAAATAAAGGCTAAGAAAATAAAATAAATTCCCCCTCACAAAACAAACCACTGTCATTCCCCTTCACAGAACAAAACCACTGTCACTCCCCTTCACAAAACAAACCACTGTCATCCCCCCTCACAGAACAAACCACTGTCATTCCCCCTCACAGAACAAACCACTGTCATCCCCCCTTCACAGAACAAACCACTGTCATTCCCCCTCATAGAACAAAACAATGTCATTCCCCCTCGCAGAACAATCCACTGTCAATTCCCCTTCACAAAACAAACCACTGTCATTCCCCCTCTCAACATAAACCACTGTCATTCCCCCTCACAAAACAAAACCACTGTCATTACCCTTCACAGAACAAACCACTGTCATTCCCCCTCACAAAACAAACCACTGTCATTCCCCCTCATAGAACAAACCACTGTCATTCCCCTTCACAAAACAAACCACTGTCATTCCCCATTCACAGAACAAACCACTGTCATTCCCCCTTCACAGAACAAACCACTGTCATTCCCCTTCACAGAACAAAACCACTGTCACTCCCCTTCACAAAACAAACCACTGTCAATTCCCGTTCACAAAACAAACCACTGTCATTCCCCCTTCACAGAACAAACCACTGTCATTCCCCTCACAGAACAAACCACTTTCATTCCCCCTCATAGAACAAACCACTATCATCCCCCCTGAAAAAACAAAACCACTGTCATTCCCCCTCACAGAACAAACCACTGTCATTCCCCCTCACAGAACAAACCACTGTCATTCCCACTCAAAAAACAAAACCACTGTCATTCCCCCTCACAATACAAACCAATGTCATTCCCCCTCACAATACAAACCACTGTCATTCCCCCTCACAACACAAACCACTGT
>QNTS01010624.1:0-15821 GCA_003317085.1 Hucho hucho
TCTCTCTCTCTCTCTCTCTCTCTCTCTCTCTCTCTCTCTCTCTCTCTCTTTCTCTCTCCCTCCTCCTTCTTTCTCTATCTGTCTCTCTCTACTCCTGATACCCATCCAGTATCAGGATTTATATATACAGTTCAACATAGAGTTCAGCCAGGATTTAGTTGTCTCAGACCTGAGATGAAAATCCCAGCTGTTTCTAGTTTTACATTCTGCCATATCTAACTTCTCTCAATAGTTATTTGATGGAGTCTCTCTTAAACCAGAGACTGAAAAACCACTACGTTTCCCCCAGCTATAATAGTTTCAGTTTGTTTTCTAGCCTGGAACTGTTGTGATTCAGATCTCTGTTTCCCTAGGGGACTGATTACGGTGAACACCAGCGTTAGCTACCTGATAGAACCCCTGCCCGCCGTCAACATGGATACACAGCCTCCACACGCTGTGTTCCGAGCAGAGAACCTCCGTCTGCCTAACGGAACTTGCGGGCATCGCCATAGCAACCAGGGCCAGGGGGAGGGTCTGGATGACCTCATCCAGGGAATGATGACAGAGCAGGGCGGAAGGGTGAGTGGAGGAGGGATGGTTAGACTGGTATCTGATATGAGAACAACCACTATCTTCTCCAGTGAATAGAGGGCTGCTTTGTATCAGTGAAATATCCAAGAAATGTCAGGCATTTTAAGACTGATGAAAAATAGAGCCAAAACATACTATAAGTTGATAATAAACCATTAAACCATATGTGTGTGGCGCACGCTCATACTTATAACAAGTAGTAATGCACTGTAATAGTTGGCTGTAAAGTTCTCTAATAGGTCCTGATTTTCTCCAGGAGCGTAGAGACGTGGGCCAGAGTATGAAGTATGTGGAGCTGCTGCTGGTGGCTGACCATGCTGAGGTAAGAGGCCAGACACCTTAGTCCATTTTACATGGCCATTTATTCCAGTTAGCCGGGTGAGAGGGTAGAAAGGATGCATGACCTCCCTCTCTTCTGACCTGTGACTCATACTCCAAGGAAAGACTGAACTAGAGACCATCCATCACTCTGTTACATCCCCCCATCCCTTCATCTCTCTATCGTCACATCTCAACCACGTCCTCCCCACTCCCCCTAATGAGACCTAACAGGGTCTGTTCTAATGAGACCTAACAGGGTCTGTTCTAATGAGACCTAACAGGGTCTGTTCTAATGAGGCCTAACAGGGTCTGTTCTATTGAGACCTAATAGGGTCTGTTCTAAAATCCTTTATTGCTGCTGTCTGACGTGTCTGATTGGTTGAGGTCATCCTGCTGTCCTTACTCTTCCGGGTGAAATTCTTCAAGCATGACTGTAACTGTGTGTGTCTGTGTAGTTTCAGAAGCACGGCGGCGACTTAAATAGGACGAAGACGAAACTGCTGGAGGCAGCTAACTTCGTAGACAAGGTGAGAAAACCACACAAATTAACACTGTGGTTAATTTGGGATTTGGGAGAAGGTGGGTCCCTAGTTTTTATTTTTAATTTTTAATTTATTTAACCTTTATTTAACTAAGCATTTAGTTTGGGGTGCGGTATGGGGGGTATAAGACACTAACCTAAACAATATAATACTGACAAATTTCACATATCACAGCATACTACAGGTGTTGGAGGGACCTATAATTTTGTGTGGGAGAAGGACTGTGAGAAGGCCAGTTCTGGTGACTTATAAGGACATTTTACTGCAAAATGAATGAAAATATAATTTCCCCCTCCAGAAATGAGCCCAATAACATTTAGGTCCACATTATCAGGCAGGTTAGATCACAAACTTTAAAGTGTAAACATTGGGCTATATTGTTGCTAGTTAGAAACATATTGATGACTTGAATGTACCCCCAAGCCATAAGATTATTGAACAGCTAATCAAATGGCTACCCGGACTAACCCTACCAGGAACCTACCAGGTACAACCTTAAATCCGTAAACTTGGGCACCCTCATAGGTATCATCCTGACCAACTTGCCCTTTAAATACACCTCTGCTGTCTTCAACCAGGATCTCAGCAATCACTGCCTCATTGCCTGCGTCCGTAATGGGTCCGCGGTCAAACGACCACCCCTCAACACTGTCAAACGCTCCCTAAAACACTTCAGCGAGCAGGCCTTTCTAATCAACCTGGTTGACTTCATTGACTTCATCCCGTCAGTAGAGGATGCCTGGTTGTTCTTTAAAAGTGCTTTCCTCAACATCTTAAATAAGCAAGCCCCATTCAAAAAATGTAGAACAAAGAATAGATATAGCCCCTGGTTCACTCCAGACTTGACTGCCCTTGACCAGCACAAAATAGCCCCCGCAAAATGCATCTTTTCAGGGAAGTTAGGAACCAATATACACAGGCAGTTAGGAAAGCAAAGGCTAGCTTTTTCAAACAGAAATTTGCATCCTGTAGCAATGATTCCCAAAAGTTTTGGGACACTGTAAAGTCCATGGAGAATAAGAGCACCTCCTACCAGCTGCCCACTGCACTGAGGCTAGGAAACACTGTCACCACCGATAAATCTACGTTAATCGAGAATTTCAATAAGCATTTTTCTACGGCTGGCCATGCTTTCCCCGGCCATCATCTCAGCATCTCCTGCAGCAACTTGCCCAAGCCCCCCCTCCCCTCCAGATGCTAAATCTGGACCCCTACAAATCAGCAGGGTTAGACAATTTGGATCCTCTCTTTCAAAAATTATCTGCCGCAATTGTTTCAACCCCTATTACTACCCTATTACTAGCCTGTTCAACCTCTCTTTCGTATCGTCTCAGATCCCTAAAGATTTGAAAGCTGCCGCGGTCATCACCCTCTTCAAAGGGGGAGACACTCTAGACCCAAACTGTTACAGACCTATATTCATCCTGCCCTGCCTTTCTAAAGTCTTCGAAAGCCAAGTTAACAAACAGATCACCGACCATTTCTAATCCCACCGTACCTTCTCCACTATGCAATCTGGTTTCCGAGCTGGTCATGGGTGCACCTCAGCCACGCTCAAGGTCCTAAACAATATCATAAAAGCCATTGATAAAAGACAGTACTGTGCAGCCATCTTCATCGACCCGGCCAAGGCTTTCGACTCTGTCAATCACTGCATTCTTATCGGCAGACTCAATAGCCTTGGTTTCTCAAATGACTGCCTCGTCTGGTTCACCAACTACTTCTCAGACAGAGTTCAGTGTGTCAAATCGGAGGGCCTGTTGTCTGGACCTCTGGCAGTCTCTATGGGGGTGCCACAGGGTTCAATTATCGGGCCGACTCTTTTCTCTGTATATATCAATGATGCCACTCTTGCTGCTGGTGATTCTCTGATCCACCTCTTCGCTGACGACACCATTCTGTATATATCTGGCCCTTCTTTGGACACTGTGTTAACAAACCTCCAAACGAGCTTCAATGTCATACAACACTTCTTCTGTGGCCTCCAACTGCTCTTAAATGCTAGTAAAACTAAATGCATACTCTTCAACTGATCGCTACCCGCACCCGCCCGCCCGACTACAATCACTACTCTGGACGGTTCTGACTTAGAATATGTGGACAACTACAGATACCTAGATGTCTGGTTAGACTGTAAACTCTCCTTCCAGACTCACATTAAGCATCTCCAATCCAAAATTAAATCTAGAATTGTCTTCCTATTTCGCAACAAAGCCTCCACTCATGCTGCCAAACATACCCTGGTAAAACTGACTATCCTACCGATCCTTGACTTCAGCGATGTCATTTACAAAATAGCCTCCAACACTCTACTCAGCAAATTGGATGTAGTCTATCACAGTGCCATCCGTTTTGTCACCAAAGACCCATATACTACCCACCACTGCAACCTGTATGCTCTCGTTGGCTGTTCCTCGCTACATATTCGTCGCCAAACCCACTGGCTCCAGGTCATCTATAAGTATTTGCTAGGTAAAGCCCTGCCTTATCTAAGCTCACTGGTCACCATAGCAGCACCCATCCGTAGCACGTGCTCCAGCAGGTATATTTCACTGGTCATCCCCAGAGCCAACACCTCCTTTGGCTGCCTTTCCTTCCAGTTCTCTGCTGCCAATGACTGGAACGAATTGCAAAAATCACTGAAGCTGGAGACTTATATCTCCCTCACTAACTTTAAGCATCAGCTGTCAGAGCAGCTTACCGATCACTGCACCTGTACACAGCCCATCTGTAAATAGCCCACCCAACTACCTCATCCCCATATTGTCCTTTTTTTGCTCTTTTGCACCCCAGTATCTCTACTTGCACATCATCATCTGCACATCTATCACCAGTGTTAATGCTAAATTGTAATTATTTTGCCACTATGGACTATTTATTACCTTACCTCCCTAATTTTACTACATTTGCACACACTGTATATAGATTTTTATATTGTGTTATTGACTGTACGTTTGTTTATCCCATGTGTAACTCTGTGTTGTTGTTTTTGTCGCACTGCTTTGCTTTATCTTGGCCAGGTCGCAGTTGTAAATGAGAACTTGTTCTCAACTGGCCTACCTGGTTAAATAAAGGTGAAATAAAATATGTTAGTCAAATTATCTGTGTGTGTGTGTGCTTGTGCAGTACTACAAGTCTCTAAGTATTCGTGTGGCAGTGATCGGTCTGGAGGTGTGGTCTGATCAGGACAGGATCAGTGTGTCTGGTAACCCCTACAGTACCCTGGGAGCGTTCCTGGCCTGGAGACGCAAACAGCTATACACACTACCAAACGACAATGCTCAACTCATCACGTTAGTGTTACACACACACTCCTTACTGCACTCTAGATCTCTTTAATCCATCCATCCTCAATCCATCTCTCTTTCCTTCCATTAAGACCATTCAGTGGAACTGCAAATCTGTGTTTTTTGTTTCCCCAGGGGCGTGGCGTTTCAGGGCACCACCATTGGGCTGGCCCCTCTCAGAGCCATGTGCTCAGAGTACCAGTCAGGGGGAGTCAACTCAGTAAGACTACAACAGAACTCTGTCATTTGAGATTTGACCATAGCCAATTGCAGCCTACTAAAGATTTCTCTAAAGTTGTAATATTGCAAAGTTGTAATACAGTTGTGATGTATTTGTAATAGCACACATAGATCTAGAACCAAGCTAACATGAAATGCATGTCCCTTTGACTTTCATCATCTACCCCTAACCATTGACCTCTACCCCCTGACCTCTACCCCCCTGCAGGACCACTCTGACAGTGCTGTGGGCGTGGCAGCGACCATGGCTCACGAGATGGGGCATAACTTTGGCATGAGCCACGACAGCCCTGGGTGCTGCCAGGCCAAGGCTGATGATGGAGGCTGCATCATGGCTGCTGCCACTGGGTGAGAGAAATCTATCTATGTTGAAAAGATCTTTCTTATTAAAGAGATTTTATCTTAATGAGAATAAACCTGTATAAATAAAGGTTAAATAATGATTGATCCAGCTTTGTAAAAGACATTCCTGGGACACGTTCAGCTGAGCAAAATGTAGTGGAATAGTAATGTCTGTATAGAAATATATTACTTAGAACAGACTTTCTTCTCTGACACGTAGAGTAGAAGGAATAATGTAAAGTCTATTGATGGCATTTCTATCTGCAACGCGTTGCACCTTACTGAATACACCCCTGGTGTGTGTGTCGCAGCCACCCGTTCCCGCGTGTGTTTAACGGCTGTAACCAACGAGAGCTAAGCAGGTACCTGAGCTCCGGAGGGGGAAAGTGTCTGTTCAACCTCCCCAACACCAGAGCCATGTACGGGGGACAGCGCTGTGGGAACGGGTACCTGGAGGATGGAGAGGAGTGTGACTGTGGAGACGAGAAGGTGAGAGGGGGGGGGAGTGTGAGTGTGCGTGTGTGTGTGTCAGTGACGGTCAGTGCCGCCACTGACATTGCCTTACTTTTATTACAGCATGTTGGATGACTGTCATTCATATTTCATTCACCCAGTTCAATATAACATCGATAGGTTTAGGCTACTACATGATATAATTTACATGAGGTTGCTACAACCTAGCCTTATGATTTAAAGTTTACAACGTAGGTGCACTATTCCTTCTCACCTCTATGCACTCTCCTCCTCTCGCCTTTTCCCTTCGTTCATGGACTTCAATGAACAACACATCAGCTGTGTTTGAGTAACTAAACTAGCCAGCTGCATTTGCTAGCTAAATAAGTGAAACTGAAGCAGAACAGTGTGTTTTAATCAATTATTTGGTGACGTGAATATATTTAGTATAGTTTTATCTGAAAACGATAACTTTTTTATGTTTTACAATTTAAAAGAAAATGAAATTCACTGAGGAGGATGGTCCTCCCCTTCCTCCTTTGAGGAGCCTCCACTGGTGTGTGTGTGTGTGTGTATATACTGATTATTCATCCTCTCTCTGCAGGAGTGTTCCAGTCCCTGCTGTAATGCCAACAACTGTACTCTGAAGGCTGGAGCAGAATGTGCCCACGGAGTCTGCTGTCACAACTGTAAGGTACTGTACACTGTCCTCTCTCTCTCTCTCTCTTTCTGGTTGTCCTCTCTCTCTCTCTTTCTGGTTGTCCTCTCTCTCTCTCGCTCTCTTTCTATCTTTTTCTCTCTTTCTGGTTGTACCCTCTCTCTCTTTCTGGTTGTCCTCTCTCTCTTTCTATCTTTCTTTCTCTCTATCTCTCTCTCTCTATCCCCCACCCTCGCTTTCTCTCTCTGTCGCTTCCTCCCTCTCTCGCGCTCTCTCTCTCTCTCTTTAGTTGTAGAGTCCAGGTGTGTTGGATCGTTTAATAGTCCCCTTCTCTCTCTCTCTCCCTCTCTTTCTCTCTCTCCATCCTCCCTCCCTCCCTTCCTCCCTCTCTCTCTCTCTTTCTCTAGTTGAAGAGTCCAGGTGTGTTGTGTCGTACTCCATCAGGGTCATGTGACCTACCCGAGTATTGTGATGGGAAGGCGGAGTCTTGTCCTGCTAACTTATACCTGGTGGATGGTACTTCCTGTGCCGGGGGGCGGGCCTACTGCTACACCGGCATGTGTCTCACCCTGGAGCAGCAGTGTCAATCACTCTGGGGGCGGGGTTAGTACCTATCAATCATTCCTGGGCGGAGTTAGTAGGCATGTTATCGCATGCTGTTATAAAGTAATGGATTGCTTTTATAGCACTTTTCAATGTAACGCTCCCCTATTGAAATCCATTGTCTGATCTGCGGCTTCGACAATATTGCTCACACCTATCTGGGTCCTTCAGATTGGCTCCAAGGGAGAAGGATTAGGGCTTGCTACTGGACTGGGCTCTTTTCGGTGTTATTGCTGTTTTCACTATCAGAGATCTTCACAGGACAGGCTTTAGCTGACCACAGGAACATTTGTGTGCTAGCAGGAGGTCATATAACACTGTGTGTGTTCTGTCCTCTCTAGATGGCCGTCCTGCTCTAGACCTGTGCTTTAAGAAGGTGAACGAGGCAGGAGACACCTTTGGGAACTGTGGCAAAGACCTGTTGGGGAAATACAAAGGATGCAGGGACAGGTGAGGAGTCATACAGTCGGCACCAAATGTGTAATCCTTTGCAAGTATAGAAGTGTCTCTTCCTTGAACTACCATTTAACATTTCTTCCACACCTACAAAACAATCCCTAGCACATGTCCGAATCCAAGTGACCTTTCTGTTGCTTTAGGGATGCTAGATGTGGTAAGATCCAGTGTGTGAGTTCAGCCTCCAAGCCCCTGGAGACTAACGCTGTTCCCATCGACACCACGGTCCGGGTGGGAAGCAAGAAGGTCCTCTGTAGGGGGACACACGTTTACCGACAAGGCCAAGGGGACGAGGAACAGGGGGACACACTGGACCCAGGACTGGTCATGACCGGGACCAAGTGTGGAGAAGACTCGGTGAGGAGGGGAGAGGACTCGGGAGGAGTGGGAGTAGTGTGGGTGGAGGGTGTGTGTGTGTGTGTGTGAGCGCTGTGTATCTTTTAGTACTCTATGAGCTCTCTGTTGTGGCAGGATGCCATTTACTGGACTATCTACTTATGATAATGACTCTCTCTCTTTCTCACTCACTCGCTCTCTCATCCCTCTCCTTTCTCTCTCTCTCTCTCTCTCTCTCTCTCTCTCTCTCTCTCTCTCTCTCTCTCTCTCATCCCTCTCATTTCTCTCTCATCCTTCTCCTTTCTCTCTCTCACCCTCACTCTCCATCCCTCCTTCTCTTTCTCTCTCTCTCTCTGTAACAGATCTGTTTCGGTGGAGAGTGCCGCAACGCGTCTTTCCTGAGAGCGGATGAGTGCCATGCCAAGTGCCACGGCCATGGGGTATGGGAGGGGCTGGGTGTGTGATAGGGAAAGGGTATGGGAGTGATGTGTGAGGGGTAGGTAGGCGTATGGGCTACCGCAGAATAAGGGAAGGGAAGGTGCTGGGTCTGAGGTTATGAACTCAGGGGTTTAATAAAGCTGTTATAACACATAATATAAAGTGGGAGGAATATTGACAGGTTGTCAGTGTTGAAACCGTCTCTCTCTCTCTCTCTCTCTCTCTCTCTCTCTCTCTCTCTCTCTCTCTCTCTCTCTAGCTGTGTAACAACAACCACCACTGCCACTGTGACTCAGGCTGGGCTCCTCCCCTGTGTAACCAGGAGGGGACAGGAGGGAGTGTCGACAGTGGACCTGTCATCAACCATAGTATGTTATCAACCAACCAGTCACTCAAATAATGATTCAGTCAGTCTAATAACTGATTAAATCTAATAACTGGTGTGGTGTTGCAAAAGACTACTAGGTTAAACAACATATATTTGATTGTTGGTTTTCAAGTCATATCTTCCAGGTTAATGTTTGATCTGACCTTTGTTGCTGATGTTGTTTGTGTTTCTAGGCAGTCTACTTCCTGTCCTGTTGCTCCTCCCCATGGTTATCTTTGTCCTATTGGCTGCTGTGGGACTGTGGTGCTGCTACAGCCATAAACTACATGAAAACCTTCCTCTGAAGACCTCAGTCCCACCACCCAAGACAATGTGTGTAACTCAGTATTTCAGTTGTTTTTACATCTTTAACTGTTTGAATTTATCTGATTTTATTAAAGGAAAATATGCAACATAGACATTTCACAGTAATCAACATCTTAGATGGAACTTCAAGAATGAAAAACACTTGTGTTTGACTCCTCAGTTGTCCAGTCAGTTGTCCAGTCCCTGCTGAAGCCAAACATCTACAAGCCAACAGTCTTGCCAACAGTCACCTTGTCAACAGTCTTGCCAACTGTCACCTTGTCAACAGTCATGCCAACAGTCACCTTGACAACAGCCATGCCAACGGCCATGCCAACCCTGCCTTCCTACTGAAGAGACAGGGCTCAGACAGACTGGTGAGGGGATCTGTTTATTCACCTTACACCACAGTACATTGTATGTACAGTACAGTGAAGTCAATGCTAAAAAGCTTACTCTTGACAGGTAAATAACAAAAGAAGAATTCAAAAACAGTTCTGACAGTAATGCTGTGAGTGCTTGTGTTTGTCCTCCACAGAGTCAGTCCAGTCCTCGACCCAGCCCCTCCACCAGGACCAGGCACGCTATCTTCCGTCCGACTGTGAAACCCCCTCCTATACCTGCTTATGCAGTCCAGCAGAGACAGGCTGTATCCCAGCCCCAGCCTCAAGCCCAGCCTCAATCCCAGCCCCAGCCTCAACCCCAGCCCCAGCCTCAACCCCAGCCCCAGCCTCAACCCCAGCCCCAGCCTCAATCCCAGCCCCAGCCTCAACCCTTCCTCCAGCCCAAGCCCCAACCCTCTCTCCAGACCCTGCCACAGCCCAAGCCTAAACCTCCTGCCATCCCCAGCTACCTAGCCCAGCAGAAAGGATCTCTCCTTCCCCTTCCTCCAGCCATCCTGCCCCCCAACCCCCACTCAACACCTCACACACATAGACCTGACCCCCCCAACAAACCCCCACCACCCTGCCCGCTCTCCAAACCCAAAATACCATCAGACGTGTTACAGAGAGGAAAGCCCAATCTGGCGCCACATGGTGGACAGAAGAAACCCAGCAGGTAAGAACAGAATATACTGCAGCGCAGAACCTCAAGAACATCACAACGTGTTTGAAACATTGTGTCCCAAATGGCACCCTTTTTCCTATATAGTACACTAGATTTTGACTCATCTGTTCTGTTCTAGATTCCAAAGCAACAGAAAAGTTCATTACAAAGATTATTTTCACTCAATTTCATGACGTTTCACTTTCTTTTCTAGATCCCAAAACAAGATCTCAGGGAGGAGATGAGGACCAACACAGGACATTGGAGCTCAGTGAGATTACTGAGACATCTAACTGGAAATCTCTTCTCTCTCTGTGAGCTGCGTCTTTTCCAAGGTTGTCCTAAGAGGAGCATCACCATCAGCCTTTATGAAGAAAATGACACTGTGGGAAAGGAGAGAGGAGGGCCACATCTGGACACACAGGGACTGAGTCCAAAATGGCACCCTAAAAGTAGTGCACTATATAGGGAATAGGGTTACGTTTCAGATCTGTCCAGGGATGACATTACTATAGAATTTTACTAGTGCTAGCCTGGTAGCCTCTGTTGGCCCATCTCAGTGTTTTTATTTCATTCCAACAACAAAGACAACGGAGTTGCCTGATTAACAAACATCTCTGGCTACTATGCTAGCTGCCAGGCTATGTCTTGCCTTACCACTTGAAACCAGACTGGACTTTATCGACTGATTTAGTCCTTGTAGATGGTACCTTATACCATGGGTTAACAGTATCATGCGTTGATATGCTGTTTCAGGTCTATTTATTTGCAAAGCTTCAGAGCAAGGAAACTAGTGTTTAAAGTGGATGTACTGTATATTGTTTCTACAAGAGCATGAGTCTTAAGGGAACATCTTATGTTAAGAAAACACCATGTATTGAATGATGCTTAATGCTTATAGTATGTGAATAAACAATAGACTGGAATTATAAGGACACAAACATGCATGTTATTATTACTACATGTGTATGCCTAAGATGAGGGACATATCAAATGTAGCAATAACTATTTGAAAATAACATAATGTTTTTTTATGGCTGTGTTTTTTAGTTTTTTTCTGTAAATTGTACTGTTCTTGTTTTTTGAGGTGCTAAATTCAGGTCTTCTGACTGGATGGATGGATGGATGGAAGGAAGGATGGATGGATATTTGGACACCTTGAAAGTTTTTGTTCCTGTATAACTACATACAGCATGTTATCTTTTGAAATGTGATGCATAGGACAGCAGAGTCAACACAGTCAGGCCCATAAAATACATTTATATAAAATAATCTGGTTTTCCTTGATTGTTGAAATTCACCATCCACCATGAGACCTATGCAAACAGTGTGCCTTCAGTTTGATTTTAAATAAAGTGTTTAAAAACAGACTTTGTCGTTCAGTTTGATTTTAAATAAAGTGTTTAGAAACAGGACTACTTCTCAAGAGAACTCCGATCTACACCATCTCTACATGTTGCCTTTTCCACTTGATGAGAGACTACACAGAACAAAAATACAAATGCAACATGCAACAATTTCTACGACTTTACTAAGTCAATGTTCATATAAGGAAATCAGTCAATTTAAATAAATAAATTAGGCCCTAATTTATGAATTTCACATGACTGGAAAAACAGATATGCATCTCTTGGTCATAGATACCTTTAAAAAAAGTAGGGCCATGGATCAGAAAACCAGTCAGTGACCACCATTTGCCTCATACAGCGCGACACATCTCCTTCGCATAGAAGTGATCAGGCTGTTGATTGTGGCCTGTGGAATGTTGTCCCAATGGCTGTACGAAGTTGCTGGATATTGGCGAGAACTGGAACGTGCTGTCATACACATCGTTCCAGAGCATTCCAAACATGCTCAATGGGTGACATGTCTGGTGAGTATGTAGGCCATGGAAGAACTGGGACATTTTCAGCTTCCAGGAATTGTGAACAGATCCTTGCGACATGGGGTTGTGCATTATCATGCTGAAACATGAGGTGATGGCGGGTGGATGAATGGCACGACAATGGGCCTCAGGATCTCGTCATGGTATCTCTGTGCATTCAAATTGCCATTGATAAAATGCAAATTGTGTTTGATGTCCGTAGCTTATGCCTGCCCATACCATAACCCCATCGCCACAATGGGGCACTCTGTTCACAACGTTGACATCAGCAAACCGTTCGCCAACACAATGCCATAACACTGTCTAATATAACATAACATAACATAACACTGTCTGCCATCTGCCCGGTACAGTTGAAACCGGGATTCATCGGTGAAGAACACACTTTTCCAGCGTGCCAGTGGCCATCGAAGGTGAGCATTTGCCCACTGAAGTCGTTTAAGACGCCAAACTGCAGTCATGTCAAGACCCTGGTGAGAATAACACGCATGCAGATGACCTTCCATGAGACGGTTTCTGACAGTTTGTGAAGAAATTATTTGGTTATGTCCTAGAATGATCTACAGATGGCAGTACTGTCCTAGAATGATGTACAGATGGCAGTACTGTCCTAGAATGATCTACAGATAGCAGTACTGTCCTAGAATGATCTACAGATGGCAGTACTGTCCTATAATGATCTACAGATAGATGGCAGTACTGTCCTAGAATGATCTAGATGGCAGTACTGTCCTAGAATGATCTACAGATGGCAGTACTGTCCTAGAAAAATCTACAGATGGCAGTACTGTCCTAGAATGATCTACAGATGGCAGTACTGTCCTAGAATGATCTACAGATGTCAATACTGTCGTACATAAAATAACTGCCTTTAGTGTCATCAGATCACTTCTTCTCTCTACTGGCATGAATTGGCATTACATTCAAAATATAATAAATCTTGTTCTGGTTGTGGTAGTAGCTAGAAGGCCTAGATTCAATCCGTAGCACAGAAGATTCACACAAAAAATTTAAGGTCAATGTTCCCGCTTTTGCACACTGCATTCACAGTAAACCTATGTGTTTTTTTACCTTTATTTAACTAGGCAGGTGAGTTAAGAACAAATTCTCATTTTCAATGACAGCCTAGGAATATTGGTTTAACTGCCTTGTTGAGGGGCAGAAAGACAGATTTTTACCTTGTCAGCTCAGGGATTCGATCTTTCAACTTTTCGGTTACTAGTCCAACACTCTAACCACTAGGCTACCTGCCACCCCGTGTAGGTTGCCTAGTGTAAACGTATACAGTATGCTTACGTCGACTCTATCAAAATGATCTTTACATTTGAATCACGCTATAACGCAGCATCTTCCTTGCTACCGATTGAATCTAGCACAGGAGGTTGGTGGCACCTTAATTGGGGAGGATGGGCTTGTTGTAATGGATGGAGCGGTATAAGTGGAATGTTATCAAATACATCAAACACGGTTTCAATGTGTTTGATGCCATTCCATTCGCTCCGTTCCAGCCATTATTATGAGCCGTCTTCCCTCAGCAGCCTCCACTCTAGCCCTAAGTAGGCCTATGTCTCTGTCTATATGACTGGACCAGTTCAGAAGACGTGTCACGACTACCAGCTGCTGTTGTTGTTGACTACTAGAATATACCAGCCCGAATATACAGACAGCTCACCCTCCCTCTCCCCCCTCCTCCCTGTTCCTCCCTCTAGCTTCCTCTTCTTCATCTTCCTCTCTCTCCGAACTCCTCCCTCTTCCTCTTCTTTTTTCCATCTTCTCTTTTCTCCTTCTGTCAGAAGCAGCTGAAGCCCCTCAAATCTAGCGATTGTCTTGTTGCTTCACTGTCTTAATTAGCAACTGGGCAATGCTACAAAAACTTAACTGTAAGAGCTATATACTTGAAGGGATTCAATTTGACATCGGGTTCTCGACAGTGTGGCTTTTAATAGCAATGTTCCTGTGCTTGCGGAGATCGCATTCACAGTAGTCACTGCAGATGTCGGCTCAATCAGAAATTGTCTTTAAAAGCTGCATTGTTGACAACCCGAGATCAGAATGAATCCCAGCCTAACTCAGTGGTTTGAGATAAACAAAACAAATGTTTTTAGCAAATGTTTATTTGCTTTTAAGGATTGATTTCAGATCAGTGGATAAAGTAGAGAGTTAAAAAGAGACCCCCTATAAGTTCACACAGAGGGCCTGAAAGGTTCCTGTCCTTTGGCTCTTCATTGAGATGAAAGACAGATTTACTCCAATCAAAAGACCCCAAACATCAAGGCTAGACCCCCGTAACCCCCTCCACACACATAAATACATACATACACACACTCAGAGAGGCAGGTTTGGGGGGAGGGGGGGTATGGGTGGTGCAATGGTGAGGTAGGGAGGTTTGAGGTGAAGGGGGATGTATGGGTGAAGTAAGGTTTAGGTATGGAGGTTTGAGGTGAAGGGGGATGTATGGGTGAAGTAAGGGTTAGGTAGGGAGGTTTGAGGTGAAGGGGGGGTTATGGGTGGTGTAAGGGTGCGGTAGGGAGGTTTGAGGTGAAGGGGGGGTTATGGGTGATGTAAGGGTGAGGTAGGGAGGTTTGAGGTGAAGGGGGGTATGGATGACGTAAGGGTGAGGTAGGGGAGCAGGGGGAGATGTTTGTTTATCTTAATTACCTCCTCCTGCACTGTGAGCTAATTAACGTTAGCATGTTGTGAGCTGCACTGCGAACCCTGTGGCGTATCATCCATTAGAGATGATTGGCTCTAGGATGAAACGCATGCCAGTGACACCCCCGACGTCCCACACACAGTGGGGGAGACAGAGAGGGAGGGGGAGGGGAGAAGGGGAAGGCATGGAATAAGGGTGAGGGGCACAGTGATGAACTCACCTGCTGACACCTCTACCAGCATGATCCCTGTGGTATTAAGCCTGGGTTTGTTTCTCCTGTAAATGCAGATTTTTATTTTCCTTCTGTCTAAAAGTCTCTCTCTCTCTTACATCTGTCTGTCTCTGTCCCTGCCTTTCTCTAAATTAGAAAACCTCTCTCCATCTCATGATCTGCTAATCCAGGTGCTGGGCCAATCAATCAGATTTCAGATGACAACCTCCAGGTCAACATAAAGGACTGTTGGATTTCTGCTATTTTAACTCAAGGATGGCCATTAGTCGCTGCCTCTAATGTTATACAAGACAGAGCCAACATCACACTTTAGTTTAGTGCTATATTTCTCTCAGGGGCTTCCATCAGAGAGTACAGGTCCATGCAGGACCTAGCCCAGAGGCCTAGTGGGATGGAGGGTTAGCTTAGCATTAGCCCAGGGGCTAGTGGAATGGTATTGGACCTAGCCTAGCAATAGCCCAAGGGCTAGTGGAACTAAGGGTTAAGTGTAATAGCCTAGTGTTAGCCCAGGGGCTAGTAGGAATGGAGGGTTAGATTTGTTAAGTGTTCCTGTGATTGAGGTTGGTGCCTCTGGTAGAGAAAGGTCACCATCAATGATTAATGAGAGAGAAATGTCGTCTGGGAGGATGGGAGAAAGGGAGTGGAGGAGGAGGGAAGGAAGAGAGAGGGGGAGGGAGGCTGGGAGTGAAACCACCAACTCCTCTGCCTCCACCCACCCTCCCTCTCAACTCATCTCCTCCCTCTACTCCCCTCTTCCTCCTTCTCTCCTATTCCCCTAACCCTCTCCCTACTGGGTAGCTGGGTCCCCATTACATAGCTGGGTAGCTGGGTCCCCATTACATAGCTGGGTAGCTGGGTCCCCATTACATAGCTGGGTAGCTGGGTCCCCATTACATAGCTGGGTAGCTAGGTCCCCATTACATAGCTGGGTAGCTGGGTCCCCATTACATAGCTGGGTAGCTGGGTCTCCATTACATAGCTGGGTAGCTAGGGGGGACCCAGCTATGTAATGGGGACCCAGCTATGTAGTGGGGACCTAGCTACCCAGCTATGTAATGGGGACCTAGCTACCCCGCTATGTA
>QNTS01010624.1:15939-31967 GCA_003317085.1 Hucho hucho
GGTCCCCATTACATAGCTGGGTAGCTGGGTCCCCATTACATAGCTGGGTAGCTAGGTCCTTAATACATAGCTGGGTCCCCACTACATAGCAGGGTAGCTGGGTCCCCACTACATAGCTTAGTAGCTAGGTCCCCATTACATAGCTGGGTAGCTGGGTTCCCATTACATAGCTGGTTCCCCACTACATAGCTGGGTAGCTAGGTCCACATTACATAGCGGGGTAGCTAGGTCCCCATTACATAGCTGGGTAGCTAGGTCCCCACTACATAGCTGGGTCCCCATTACATAGCTGGGTCCCCCCTAGCTACCCAGCTATGTAATGGAGACCCAGCTACCCAGCTATGTAATGGGGACCCAGCTACCCAGCTATGTAATGGGGACCTAGCTACCCAGCTATGTAATGGGGACCCAGCTACCCAGCTATGTAATGGGGACCCAGCTACCCAGCTATGTAATGGGGACCCAGCTACCCAGCTATGTAATGGGGACCCAGCTACCCAGTAGGGAGAGGGTTAGGGGAATAGGAGAGAAGGAGGAAGAGGGGAGTAGAGGGAGGAGATGAGTTGAGAGGGAGGGTGGGTGGAGGCAGAGGAGTTGGTGGTTTCACTCCCAGCCTCCCTCCCCCTCTCTCTTCCTTCCCTCCTCCTCCACTCCCTTTCTCCCATCCTCCCAGACGACATTTCTCTCTCATTAATCATTGATGGTGACCTTTCTCTACCAGAGGCACCAACCTCAATCACAGGAACACTTAACAAATCTAACCCTCCATTCCTACTAGCCCCTGGGCTAACACTAGGCTATTACACTTAACCCTTAGTTCCACTAGCCCTTGGGCTATTGCTAGGCTAGGTCCAATACCATTCCACTAGCCCCTGGGCTAATGCTAAGCTAACCCTCCATCCCACTAGGCCTCTGGGCTAGGTCCTGCATGGACCTGTACTCTCTGATGGAAGCCCCTGAGAGAAATATAGCACTAAACTAAAGTGTGATGTTGGCTCTGTCTTGTATAACATTAGAGGCAGCGACTAATGGCCATCCTTGAGTTAAAATAGCAGAAATCCAACAGTCCTTTATGTTGACCTGGAGGTTGTCATCTGAAATCTGATTGATTGGCCCAGCACCTGGATTAGCAGATCATGAGATGGAGAGAGGTTTTCTAATTTAGAGAAAGGCAGGGACAGAGACAGACAGATGTAAGAGAGAGAGAGACTTTTAGACAGAAGGAAAATAAAAATCTGCATTTACAGGAGAAACAAACCCAGGCTTAATACCACAGGGATCATGCTGGTAGAGGTGTCAGCAGGTGAGTTCATCACTGTGCCCCTCACCCTTATTCCATGCCTTCCCCTTCTCCCCTCCCCCTCCCTCTCTGTCTCCCCCACTGTGTGTGGGACGTCGGGGGTGTCACTGGCATGCGTTTCATCCTAGAGCCAATCATCTCTAATGGATGATACGCCACAGGGTTCGCAGTGCAGCTCACAACATGCTAACGTTAATTAGCTCACAGTGCAGGAGGAGGTAATTAAGATAAACAAACATCTCCCCCTGCTCCCCTACCTCACCCTTACGTCATCCATACCCCCCTTCACCTCAAACCTCCCTACCTCACCCTTACATCACCCATAACCCCCCCTTCACCTCAAACCTCCCTACCGCACCCTTACACCACCCATAACCCCCCCTTCACCTCAAACCTCCCTACCTAACCCTTACTTCACCCATACATCCCCCTTCACCTCAAACCTCCATACCTAAACCTTACTTCACCCATACATCCCCCTTCACCTCAAACCTCCCTACCTCACCATTGCACCACCCATACCCCCCCTCCCCCCAAACCTGCCTCTCTGAGTGTGTGTATGTATGTATTTATGTGTGTGGAGGGGGTTACGGGGGTCTAGCCTTGATGTTTGGGGTCTTTTGATTGGAGTAAATCTGTCTTTCATCTCAATGAAGAGCCAAAGGACAGGAACCTTTCAGGCCCTCTGTGTGAACTTATAGGGGGTCTCTTTTTAACTCTCTACTTTATCCACTGATCTGAAATCAATCCTTAAAAGCAAATAAACATTTGCTAAAAACATTTGTTTTGTTTATCTCAAACCACTGAGTTAGGCTGGGATTCATTCTGATCTCGGGTTGTCAACAATGCAGCTTTTAAAGACAATTTCTGATTGAGCCGACATCTGCAGTGACTACTGTGAATGCGATCTCCGCAAGCACAGGAACATTGCTATTAAAAGCCACACTGTCGAGAACCCGATGTCAAATTGAATCCCTTCAAGTATATAGCTCTTACAGTTAAGTTTTTGTAGCATTGCCCAGTTGCTAATTAAGACAGTGAAGCAACAAGACAATCGCTAGATTTGAGGGGCTTCAGCTGCTTCTGACAGAAGGAGAAAAGAGAAGATGGAAAAAAGAAGAGGAAGAGGGAGGAGTTCGGAGAGAGAGGAAGATGAAGAAGAGGAAGCTAGAGGGAGGAACAGGGAGGAGGGGGGAGAGGGAGGGTGAGCTGTCTGTATATTCGGGCTGGTATATTCTAGTAGTCAACAACAACAGCAGCTGGTAGTCGTGACACGTCTTCTGAACTGGTCCAGTCATATAGACAGAGACATAGGCCTACTTAGGGCTAGAGTGGAGGCTGCTGAGGGAAGACGGCTCATAATAATGGCTGGAACGGAGCGAATGGAATGGCATCAAACACATTGAAACCGTGTTTGATGTATTTGATAACATTCCACTTATACCGCTCCATCCATTACAACAAGCCCATCCTCCCCAATTAAGGTGCCACCAACCTCCTGTGCTAGATTCAATCGGTAGCAAGGAAGATGCTGCGTTATAGCGTGATTCAAATGTAAAGATCATTTTGATAGAGTCGACGTAAGCATACTGTATACGTTTACACTAGGCAACCTACACGGGGTGGCAGGTAGCCTAGTGGTTAGAGTGTTGGACTAGTAACCGAAAAGTTGAAAGATCGAATCCCTGAGCTGACAAGGTAAAAATCTGTCTTTCTGCCCCTCAACAAGGCAGTTAAACCAATATTCCTAGGCTGTCATTGAAAATGAGAATTTGTTCTTAACTCACCTGCCTAGTTAAATAAAGGTAAAAAAACACATAGGTTTACTGTGAATGCAGTGTGCAAAAGCGGGAACATTGACCTTAAATTTTTTGTGTGAATCTTCTGTGCTACGGATTGAATCTAGGCCTTCTAGCTACTACCACAACCAGAACAAGATTTATTATATTTTGAATGTAATGCCAATTCATGCCAGTAGAGAGAAGAAGTGATCTGATGACACTAAAGGCAGTTATTTTATGTACGACAGTATTGACATCTGTAGATCATTCTAGGACAGTACTGCCATCTGTAGATCATTCTAGGACAGTACTGCCATCTGTAGATTTTTCTAGGACAGTACTGCCATCTGTAGATCATTCTAGGACAGTACTGCCATCTAGATCATTCTAGGACAGTACTGCCATCTATCTGTAGATCATTATAGGACAGTACTGCCATCTGTAGATCATTCTAGGACAGTACTGCTATCTGTAGATCATTCTAGGACAGTACTGCCATCTGTACATCATTCTAGGACAGTACTGCCATCTGTAGATCATTCTAGGACATAACCAAATAATTTCTTCACAAACTGTCAGAAACCGTCTCATGGAAGGTCATCTGCATGCGTGTTATTCTCACCAGGGTCTTGACATGACTGCAGTTTGGCGTCTTAAACGACTTCAGTGGGCAAATGCTCACCTTCGATGGCCACTGGCACGCTGGAAAAGTGTGTTCTTCACCGATGAATCCCGGTTTCAACTGTACCGGGCAGATGGCAGACAGTGTTATGTTATGTTATGTTATATTAGACAGTGTTATGGCATTGTGTTGGCGAACGGTTTGCTGATGTCAACGTTGTGAACAGAGTGCCCCATTGTGGCGATGGGGTTATGGTATGGGCAGGCATAAGCTACGGACATCAAACACAATTTGCATTTTATCAATGGCAATTTGAATGCACAGAGATACCATGACGAGATCCTGAGGCCCATTGTCGTGCCATTCATCCACCCGCCATCACCTCATGTTTCAGCATGATAATGCACAACCCCATGTCGCAAGGATCTGTTCACAATTCCTGGAAGCTGAAAATGTCCCAGTTCTTCCATGGCCTACATACTCACCAGACATGTCACCCATTGAGCATGTTTGGAATGCTCTGGAACGATGTGTATGACAGCACGTTCCAGTTCTCGCCAATATCCAGCAACTTCGTACAGCCATTGGGACAACATTCCACAGGCCACAATCAACAGCCTGATCACTTCTATGCGAAGGAGATGTGTCGCGCTGTATGAGGCAAATGGTGGTCACTGACTGGTTTTCTGATCCATGGCCCTACTTTTTTTAAAGGTATCTATGACCAAGAGATGCATATCTGTTTTTCCAGTCATGTGAAATTCATAAATTAGGGCCTAATTTATTTATTTAAATTGACTGATTTCCTTATATGAACATTGACTTAGTAAAGTCGTAGAAATTGTTGCATGTTGCATTTGTATTTTTGTTCTGTGTAGTCTCTCATCAAGTGGAAAAGGCAACATGTAGAGATGGTGTAGATCGGAGTTCTCTTGAGAAGTAGTCCTGTTTCTAAACACTTTATTTAAAATCAAACTGAACGACAAAGTCTGTTTTTAAACACTTTATTTAAAATCAAACTGAAGGCACACTGTTTGCATAGGTCTCATGGTGGATGGTGAATTTCAACAATCAAGGAAAACCAGATTATTTTATATAAATGTATTTTATGGGCCTGACTGTGTTGACTCTGCTGTCCTATGCATCACATTTCAAAAGATAACATGCTGTATGTAGTTATACAGGAACAAAAACTTTCAAGGTGTCCAAATATCCATCCATCCTTCCTTCCATCCATCCATCCATCCAGTCAGAAGACCTGAATTTAGCACCTCAAAAAACAAGAACAGTACAATTTACAGAAAAAAACTAAAAAACACAGCCATAAAAAAACATTATGTTATTTTCAAATAGTTATTGCTACATTTGATATGTCCCTCATCTTAGGCATACACATGTAGTAATAATAACATGCATGTTTGTGTCCTTATAATTCCAGTCTATTGTTTATTCACATACTATAAGCATTAAGCATCATTCAATACATGGTGTTTTCTTAACATAAGATGTTCCCTTAAGACTCATGCTCTTGTAGAAACAATATACAGTACATCCACTTTAAACACTAGTTTCCTTGCTCTGAAGCTTTGCAAATAAATAGACCTGAAACAGCATATCAACGCATGATACTGTTAACCCATGGTATAAGGTACCATCTACAAGGACTAAATCAGTCGATAAAGTCCAGTCTGGTTTCAAGTGGTAAGGCAAGACATAGCCTGGCAGCTAGCATAGTAGCCAGAGATGTTTGTTAATCAGGCAACTCCGTTGTCTTTGTTGTTGGAATGAAATAAAAACACTGAGATGGGCCAACAGAGGCTACCAGGCTAGCACTAGTAAAATTCTATAGTAATGTCATCCCTGGACAGATCTGAAACGTAACCCTATTCCCTATATAGTGCACTACTTTTAGGGTGCCATTTTGGACTCAGTCCCTGTGTGTCCAGATGTGGCCCTCCTCTCTCCTTTCCCACAGTGTCATTTTCTTCATAAAGGCTGATGGTGATGCTCCTCTTAGGACAACCTTGGAAAAGACGCAGCTCACAGAGAGAGAAGAGATTTCCAGTTAGATGTCTCAGTAATCTCACTGAGCTCCAATGTCCTGTGTTGGTCCTCATCTCCTCCCTGAGATCTTGTTTTGGGATCTAGAAAAGAAAGTGAAACGTCATGAAATTGAGTGAAAATAATCTTTGTAATGAACTTTTCTGTTGCTTTGGAATCTAGAACAGAACAGATGAGTCAAAATCTAGTGTACTATATAGGAAAAAGGGTGCCATTTGGGACACAATGTTTCAAACACGTTGTGATGTTCTTGAGGTTCTGCGCTGCAGTATATTCTGTTCTTACCTGCTGGGTTTCTTCTGTCCACCATGTGGCGCCAGATTGGGCTTTCCTCTCTGTAACACGTCTGATGGTATTTTGGGTTTGGAGAGCGGGCAGGGTGGTGGGGGTTTGTTGGGGGGGTCAGGTCTATGTGTGTGAGGTGTTGAGTGGGGGTTGGGGGGCAGGATGGCTGGAGGAAGGGGAAGGAGAGATCCTTTCTGCTGGGCTAGGTAGCTGGGGATGGCAGGAGGTTTAGGCTTGGGCTGTGGCAGGGTCTGGAGAGAGGGTTGGGGCTTGGGCTGGAGGAAGGGTTGAGGCTGGGGCTGGGATTGAGGCTGGGGCTGGGGTTGAGGCTGGGGCTGGGGTTGAGGCTGGGGCTGGGGTTGAGGCTGGGGCTGGGATTGAGGCTGGGCTTGAGGCTGGGGCTGGGATACAGCCTGTCTCTGCTGGACTGCATAAGCAGGTATAGGAGGGGGTTTCACAGTCGGACGGAAGATAGCGTGCCTGGTCCTGGTGGAGGGGCTGGGTCGAGGACTGGACTGACTCTGTGGAGGACAAACACAAGCACTCACAGCATTACTGTCAGAACTGTTTTTGAATTCTTCTTTTGTTATTTACCTGTCAAGAGTAAGCTTTTTAGCATTGACTTCACTGTACTGTACATACAATGTACTGTGGTGTAAGGTGAATAAACAGATCCCCTCACCAGTCTGTCTGAGCCCTGTCTCTTCAGTAGGAAGGCAGGGTTGGCATGGCCGTTGGCATGGCTGTTGTCAAGGTGACTGTTGGCATGACTGTTGACAAGGTGACAGTTGGCAAGACTGTTGACAAGGTGACTGTTGGCAAGACTGTTGGCTTGTAGATGTTTGGCTTCAGCAGGGACTGGACAACTGACTGGACAACTGAGGAGTCAAACACAAGTGTTTTTCATTCTTGAAGTTCCATCTAAGATGTTGATTACTGTGAAATGTCTATGTTGCATATTTTCCTTTAATAAAATCAGATAAATTCAAACAGTTAAAGATGTAAAAACAACTGAAATACTGAGTTACACACATTGTCTTGGGTGGTGGGACTGAGGTCTTCAGAGGAAGGTTTTCATGTAGTTTATGGCTGTAGCAGCACCACAGTCCCACAGCAGCCAATAGGACAAAGATAACCATGGGGAGGAGCAACAGGACAGGAAGTAGACTGCCTAGAAACACAAACAACATCAGCAACAAAGGTCAGATCAAACATTAACCTGGAAGATATGACTTGAAAACCAACAATCAAATATATGTTGTTTAACCTAGTAGTCTTTTGCAACACCACACCAGTTATTAGATTTAATCAGTTATTAGACTGACTGAATCATTATTTGAGTGACTGGTTGGTTGATAACATACTATGGTTGATGACAGGTCCACTGTCGACACTCCCTCCTGTCCCCTCCTGGTTACACAGGGGAGGAGCCCAGCCTGAGTCACAGTGGCAGTGGTGGTTGTTGTTACACAGCTAGAGAGAGAGAGAGAGAGAGAGAGAGAGAGAGAGAGAGAGAGAGAGAGAGAGAGAGACGGTTTCAACACTGACAACCTGTCAATATTCCTCCCACTTTATATTATGTGTTATAACAGCTTTATTAAACCCCTGAGTTCATAACCTCAGACCCAGCACCTTCCCTTCCCTTATTCTGCGGTAGCCCATACGCCTACCTACCCCTCACACATCACTCCCATACCCTTTCCCTATCACACACCCAGCCCCTCCCATACCCCATGGCCGTGGCACTTGGCATGGCACTCATCCGCTCTCAGGAAAGACGCGTTGCGGCACTCTCCACCGAAACAGATCTGTTACAGAGAGAGAGAGAGAAAGAGAAGGAGGGATGGAGAGTGAGGGTGAGAGAGAGAAAGGAGAAGGATGAGAGAGAAATGAGAGGGATGAGAGAGAGAGAGAGAGAGAGAGAGAGAGAGAGAGAGAGAGAGAGAGAGAGAAAGGAGAGGGATGAGAGAGCGAGTGAGTGAGAAAGAGAGAGAGTCATTATCATAAGTAGATAGTCCAGTAAATGGCATCCTGCCACAACAGAGAGCTCATAGAGTACTAAAAGATACACAGCGCTCACACACACACACACACACACCCTCCACCCACACTACTCCCACTCCTCCCGAGTCCTCTCCCCTCCTCACCGAGTCTTCTCCACACTTGGTCCCGGTCATGACCAGTCCTGGGTCCAGTGTGTCCCCCTGTTCCTCGTCCCCTTGGCCTTGTCGGTAAACGTGTGTCCCCCTACAGAGGACCTTCTTGCTTCCCACCCGGACCGTGGTGTCGATGGGAACAGCGTTAGTCTCCAGGGGCTTGGAGGCTGAACTCACACACTGGATCTTACCACATCTAGCATCCCTAAAGCAACAGAAAGGTCACTTGGATTCGGACATGTGCTAGGGATTGTTTTGTAGGTGTGGAAGAAATGTTAAATGGTAGTTCAAGGAAGAGACACTTCTATACTTGCAAAGGATTACACATTTGGTGCCGACTGTATGACTCCTCACCTGTCCCTGCATCCTTTGTATTTCCCCAACAGGTCTTTGCCACAGTTCCCAAAGGTGTCTCCTGCCTCGTTCACCTTCTTAAAGCACAGGTCTAGAGCAGGACGGCCATCTAGAGAGGACAGAACACACACAGTGTTATATGACCTCCTGCTAGCACACAAATGTTCCTGTGGTCAGCTAAAGCCTGTCCTGTGAAGATCTCTGATAGTGAAAACAGCAATAACACCGAAAAGAGCCCAGTCCAGTAGCAAGCCCTAATCCTTCTCCCTTGGAGCCAATCTGAAGGACCCAGATAGGTGTGAGCAATATTGTCGAAGCCGCAGATCAGACAATGGATTTCAATAGGGGAGCGTTACATTGAAAAGTGCTATAAAAGCAATCCATTACTTTATAACAGCATGCGATAACATGCCTACTAACTCCGCCCAGGAATGATTGATAGGTACTAACCCCGCCCCCAGAGTGATTGACACTGCTGCTCCAGGGTGAGACACATGCCGGTGTAGCAGTAGGCCCGCCCCCCGGCACAGGAAGTACCATCCACCAGGTATAAGTTAGCAGGACAAGACTCCGCCTTCCCATCACAATACTCGGGTAGGTCACATGACCCTGATGGAGTACGACACAACACACCTGGACTCTTCAACTAGAGAAAGAGAGAGAGAGAGGGAGGAAGGGAGGGAGGGAGGATGGAGAGAGAGAAAGAGAGGGAGAGAGAGAGAGAAGGGGACTATTAAACGATCCAACACACCTGGACTCTACAACTAAAGAGAGAGAGAGAGAGCGCGAGAGAGGGAGGAAGCGACAGAGAGAGAAAGCGAGGGTGGGGGATAGAGAGAGAGAGATAGAGAGAAAGAAAGATAGAAAGAGAGAGAGGACAACCAGAAAGAGAGAGAGGGTACAACCAGAAAGAGAGAAAAAGATAGAAAGAGAGCGAGAGAGAGAGAGGACAACCAGAAAGAGAGAGAGAGAGGACAACCAGAAAGAGAGAGAGAGAGAGAGGACAGTGTACAGTACCTTACAGTTGTGACAGCAGACTCCGTGGGCACATTCTGCTCCAGCCTTCAGAGTACAGTTGTTGGCATTACAGCAGGGACTGGAACACTCCTGCAGAGAGAGGATGAATAATCAGTATATACACACACACACACACACCAGTGGAGGCTCCTCAAAGGAGGAAGGGGAGGACCATCCTCCTCAGTGAATTTCATTTTCTTTTAAATTGTAAAACATAAAAAAGTTATCGTTTTCAGATAAAACTATACTAAATATATTCACGTCACCAAATAATTGATTAAAACACACTGTTCTGCTTCAGTTTCACTTATTTAGCTAGCAAATGCAGCTGGCTAGTTTAGTTACTCAAACACAGCTGATGTGTTGTTCATTGAAGTCCATGAACGAAGGGAAAAGGCGAGAGGAGGAGAGTGCATAGAGGTGAGAAGGAATAGTGCACCTACGTTGTAAACTTTAAATCATAAGGCTAGGTTGTAGCAACCTCATGTAAATTATATCATGTAGTAGCCTAAACCTATCGATGTTATATTGAACTGGGTGAATGAAATATGAATGACAGTCATCCAACATGCTGTAATAAAAGTAAGGCAATGTCAGTGGCGGCACTGACCGTCACTGACACACACACACGCACACTCACACTCCCCCCCCCTCTCACCTTCTCGTCTCCACAGTCACACTCCTCTCCATCCTCCAGGTACCCGTTCCCACAGCGCTGTCCCCCGTACATGGCTCTGGTGTTGGGGAGGTTGAACAGACACTTTCCCCCTCCGGAGCTCAGGTACCTGCTTAGCTCTCGTTGGTTACAGCCGTTAAACACACGCGGGAACGGGTGGCTGCGACACACACACCAGGGGTGTATTCAGTAAGGTGCAACGCGTTGCAGATAGAAATGCCATCAATAGACTTTACATTATTCCTTCTACTCTACGTGTCAGAGAAGAAAGTCTGTTCTAAGTAATATATTTCTATACAGACATTACTATTCCACTACATTTTGCTCAGCTGAACGTGTCCCAGGAATGTCTTTTACAAAGCTGGATCAATCATTATTTAACCTTTATTTATACAGGTTTATTCTCATTAAGATAAAATCTCTTTAATAAGAAAGATCTTTTCAACATAGATAGATTTCTCTCACCCAGTGGCAGCAGCCATGATGCAGCCTCCATCATCAGCCTTGGCCTGGCAGCACCCAGGGCTGTCGTGGCTCATGCCAAAGTTATGCCCCATCTCGTGAGCCATGGTCGCTGCCACGCCCACAGCACTGTCAGAGTGGTCCTGCAGGGGGGTAGAGGTCAGGGGGTAGAGGTCAATGGTTAGGGGTAGATGATGAAAGTCAAAGGGACATGCATTTCATGTTAGCTTGGTTCTAGATCTATGTGTGCTATTACAAATACATCACAACTGTATTACAACTTTGCAATATTACAACTTTAGAGAAATCTTTAGTAGGCTGCAATTGGCTATGGTCAAATCTCAAATGACAGAGTTCTGTTGTAGTCTTACTGAGTTGACTCCCCCTGACTGGTACTCTGAGCACATGGCTCTGAGAGGGGCCAGCCCAATGGTGGTGCCCTGAAACGCCACGCCCCTGGGGAAACAAAAAACACAGATTTGCAGTTCCACTGAATGGTCTTAATGGAAGGAAAGAGAGATGGATTGAGGATGGATGGATTAAAGAGATCTAGAGTGCAGTAAGGAGTGTGTGTGTAACACTAACGTGATGAGTTGAGCATTGTCGTTTGGTAGTGTGTATAGCTGTTTGCGTCTCCAGGCCAGGAACGCTCCCAGGGTACTGTAGGGGTTACCAGACACACTGATCCTGTCCTGATCAGACCACACCTCCAGACCGATCACTGCCACACGAATACTTAGAGACTTGTAGTACTGCACAAGCACACACACACACAGATAATTTGACTAACATATTTTATTTCACCTTTATTTAACCAGGTAGGCCAGTTGAGAACAAGTTCTCATTTACAACTGCGACCTGGCCAAGATAAAGCAAAGCAGTGCGACAAAAACAACAACACAGAGTTACACATGGGATAAACAAACGTACAGTCAATAACACAATATAAAAATCTATATACAGTGTGTGCAAATGTAGTAAAATTAGGGAGGTAAGGTAATAAATAGTCCATAGTGGCAAAATAATTACAATTTAGCATTAACACTGGTGATAGATGTGCAGATGATGATGTGCAAGTAGAGATACTGGGGTGCAAAAGAGCAAAAAAAGGACAATATGGGGATGAGGTAGTTGGGTGGGCTATTTACAGATGGGCTGTGTACAGGTGCAGTGATCGGTAAGCTGCTCTGACAGCTGATGCTTAAAGTTAGTGAGGGAGATATAAGTCTCCAGCTTCAGTGATTTTTGCAATTCGTTCCAGTCATTGGCAGCAGAGAACTGGAAGGAAAGGCAGCCAAAGGAGGTGTTGGCTCTGGGGATGACCAGTGAAATATACCTGCTGGAGCACGTGCTACGGATGGGTGCTGCTATGGTGACCAGTGAGCTTAGATAAGGCAGGGCTTTACCTAGCAAATACTTATAGATGACCTGGAGCCAGTGGGTTTGGCGACGAATATGTAGCGAGGAACAGCCAACGAGAGCATACAGGTTGCAGTGGTGGGTAGTATATGGGTCTTTGGTGACAAAACGGATGGCACTGTGATAGACTACATCCAATTTGCTGAGTAGAGTGTTGGAGGCTATTTTGTAAATGACATCGCTGAAGTCAAGGATCGGTAGGATAGTCAGTTTTACCAGGGTATGTTTGGCAGCATGAGTGGAGGCTTTGTTGCGAAATAGGAAGACAATTCTAGATTTAATTTTGGATTGGAGATGCTTAATGTGAGTCTGGAAGGAGAGTTTACAGTCTAACCAGACATCTAGGTATCTGTAGTTGTCCACATATTCTAAGTCAGAACCGTCCAGAGTAGTGATTGTAGTCGGGCGGGCGGGTGCGGGTAGCGATCAGTTGAAGAGTATGCATTTAGTTTTACTAGCATTTAAGAGCAGTTGGAGGCCACAGAAGAAGTGTTGTATGACATTGAAGCTCGTTTGGAGGTTTGTTAACACAGTGTCCAAAGAAGGGCCAGATATATACAGAATGGTGTCGTCAGCGAAGAGGTGGATCAGAGAATCACCAGCAGCAAGAGTGGCATCATTGATATATACAGAGAAAAGAGTCGGCCCGATAATTGAACCCTGTGGCACCCCCATAGAGACTGCCAGAGGTCCAGACAACAGGCCCTCCGATTTGACACACTGAACTCTGTCTGAGAAGTAGTTGGTGAACCAGACGAGGCAGTCATTTGAGAAACCAAGGCTATTGAGTCTGCCGATAAGAATGCAGTGATTGACAGAGTCGAAAGCCTTGGCCGGGTCGATGAAGATGGCTGCACAGTACTGTCTTTTATCAATGGCTTTTATGATATTGTTTAGGACCTTGAGCGTGGCTGAGGTGCACCCATGACCAGCTCGGAAACCAGATTGCATAGTGGAGAAGGTACGGTGGGATTAGAAATGGTCGGTGATCTGTTTGTTAACTTGGCTTTCGAAGACTTTAGAAAGGCAGGGCAGGATGAATATAGGTCTGTAACAGTTTGGGTCTAGAGTGTCTCCCCCTTTGAAGAGGGTGATGACCGCGGCAGCTTTCAAATCTTTAGGGATCTGAGACGATACGAAAGAGAGGTTGAACAGGCTAGTAATAGGGTAGTAATAGGGGTTGAAACAATTGCGGCAGATAATTTTTGAAAGAGAGGATCCAAATTGTCTAACCCTGCTGATTTGTAGGGGTCCAGATTTAGCATCTGGAGGGGAGGGGGGGCTTGGGCAAGTTGCTGCAGGAGATGCTGAGATGATGGCCGGGGAAAGCATGGCCAGCCGTAGAAAAATGCTTATTGAAATTCTCGATTAACGTAGATTTATCGGTGGTGACAGTGTTTCCTAGCCTCAGTGCAGTGGGCAGCTGGTAGGAGGTGCTCTTATTCTCCATGGACTTTACAGTGTCCCAAAACTTTTGGGAATCATTGCTACAGGATGCAAATTTCTGTTTGAAAAAGCTAGCCTTTGCTTTCCTAACTGCCTGTGTATATTGGTTCCTAACTTCCCTGAAAAGATGCATTTTGCGGGGGCTATTTTGTGCTGGTCAAGGGCAGTCAAGTCTGGAGTGAACCAGGGGCTATATCTATTCTTTGTTCTACATTTTTTGAATGGGGCTTGCTTATTTAAGATGTTGAGGAAAGCACTTTTAAAGAACAACCAGGCATCCTCTACTGACGGGATGAAGTCAATGAAGTCAACCAGGTTGATTAGAAAGGCCTGCTCGCTGAAGTGTTTTAGGGAGCGTTTGACAGTGTTGAGGGGTGGTCGTTTGACCGCGGACCCATTACGGACGCAGGCAATGAGGCAGTGATTGCTGAGATCCTGGTTGAAGACAGCAGAGGTGTATTTAAAGGGCAAGTTGGTCAGGATGATACCTATGAGGGTGCCCAAGTTTACGGATTTAAGGTTGTACCTGGTAGGTTCCTGGTAGGGTTAGTCCGGGTAGCCATTTGATTAGCTGTTCAATAATCTTATGGCTTGGGGGTACATTCAAGTCATCAATATGTTTCTAACTAGCAACAATATAGCCCAATGTTTACACTTTAAAGTTTGTGATCTAACCTGCCTGATAATGTGGACCTAAATGTTATTGGGCTCATTTCTGGAGGGGGAAATTATATTTTCATTCATTTTGCAGTAAAATGTCCTTATAAGTCACCAGAACTGGCCTTCTCACAGTCCTTCTCCCACACAAAATTATAGGTCCCTCCAACACCTGTAGTATGCTGTGATATGTGAAATTTGTCAGTATTATATTGTTTAGGTTAGTGTCTTATACCCCCCATACCGCACCCCAAACTAAATGCTTAGTTAAATAAAGGTTAAATAAATTAAAAATTAAAAATAAAAACTAGGGACCCACCTTCTCCCAAATCCCAAATTAACCACAGTGTTAATTTGTGTGGTTTTCTCACCTTGTCTACGAAGTTAGCTGCCTCCAGCAGTTTCGTCTTCGTCCTATTTAAGTCGCCGCCGTGCTTCTGAAACTACACAGACACACACAGTTACAGTCATGCTTGAAGAATTTCACCCGGAAGAGTAAGGACAGCAGGATGACCTCAACCAATCAGACACGTCAGACAGCAGCAATAAAGGATTTTAGAACAGACCCTATTAGGTCTCAATAGAACAGACCCTGTTAGGCCTCATTAGAACAGACCCTGTTAGGTCTCATTAGAACAGACCCTGTTAGGTCTCATTAGAACAGACCCTGTTAGGTCTCATTAGGGGGAGTGGGGAGGACGTGGTTGAGATGTGACGATAGAGAGATGAAGGGATGGGGGGATGTAACAGAGTGATGGATGGTCTCTAGTTCAGTCTTTCCTTGGAGTATGAGTCACAGGTCAGAAGAGAGGGAGGTCATGCATCCTTTCTACCCTCTCACCCGGCTAACTGGAATAAATGGCCATGTAAAATGGACTAAGGTGTCTGGCCTCTTACCTCAGCATGGTCAGCCACCAGCAGCAGCTCCACATACTTCATACTCTGGCCCACGTCTCTACGCTCCTGGAGAAAATCAGGACCTATTAGAGAACTTTACAGCCAACTATTACAGTGCATTACTACTTGTTATAAGTATGAGCGTGCGCCACACACATATGGTTTAATGGTTTATTATCAACTTATAGTATGTTTTGGCTCTATTTTTCATCAGTCTTAAAATGCCTGACATTTCTTGGATATTTCACTGATACAAAGCAGCCCTCTATTCACTGGAGAAGATAGTGGTTGTTCTCATATCAGATACCAGTCTAACCATCCCTCCTCCACTCACCCTTCCGCCCTGCTCTGTCATCATTCCCTGGATGAGGTCATCCAGACCCTCCCCCTGGCCCTGGTTGCTATGGCGATGCCCGCAAGTTCCGTTAGGCAGACGGAGGTTCTCTGCTCGGAACACAGCGTGTGGAGGCTGTGTATCCATGTTGACGGCGGGCAGGGGTTCTATCAGGTAGCTAACGCTGGTGTTCACCGTAATCAGTCCCCTAGGGAAACAGAGATCTGAATCACAACAGTTCCAGGCTAGAAAACAAACTGAAACTATTATAGCTGGGGGAAACGTAGTGGTTTTTCAGTCTCTGGTTTAAGAGAGACTCCATCAAATAACTATTGAGAGAAGTTAGATATGGCAGAATGTAAAACTAGAAACAGCTGGGATTTTCATCTCAGGTCTGAGACAACTAAATCCTGGCTGAACTCTATGTTGAACTGTATATATAAATCCTGATACTGGATGGGTATCAGGAGTAGAGAGAGACAGATAGAGAAAGAAGGAGGAGGGAGAGAGAAAGAGAGAGAGAGAGAGAGAGAGAGAGAGAGAGAGAGAGAGAGAGAGAGA
>QNTS01010631.1:10355-22334 GCA_003317085.1 Hucho hucho
GTCCACAGGTGGGGGTTGTGCTTACAGCCCAACACCGTGCAGGACGTTTGGCATTTGCCAGAGAACACCAAGATTGGCAAATTCGCCATTGGCGCCCTGTGCTCTTCACAGATGAAAGCAGGTTCACACTGAGCACATGTGACAGACGTGACAGAGTCTGGAGACGCCGTGGAGAACGTTCTGCTGCCTGCAACATCCTCCAGCATGACCGGTTTAGCGGTGGGTCAGTCATGGTGTGGGGTGCCATTTCTTTGGGGGGCCGCACAGCCCTCCATGTGCTCGCCAGAGGTAGCCTGACTGCCATTAGGTACCGAGATGAGATCCTCAGACCCCTTGTGAGACCATATGCTGGTGCGGTTGGCCCTGGGTTCCTCCTAATGCAAGACAATGCTAGACCTCATGTGGCTGGAGTGTGTCAGCAGTTCCTGCAAGAGGAAGGCATTGATGCTATGGACTGGCCCGCCCGTTCCCCAGACCTGAATCCAATTGAGCACATCTGGGACATCATGTCTCGCTCCATCCACCAACGCCACGTTGCACCACAGACTGTCCAGGAGTTGGCGGATGCTTTAGTCCAGGTCTGGGAGGAGATCCCTCAGGAGACCATCCGCCACCTCATCAGGAGCATGCCCAGGCGTTGTAGGGAGGCCACACACACTACTGAGCCTCATTTTGACTTGTTTTAAGGACATTACATCAAAGTTGGATCAGCCTGTAGTGTGGTTTTCCACTTTAATTTTGAGTGTGACTCCAAATCCAGACCTCCATGGGTTGATACATTTGATTTCCATTGATAATTTTTGTGTAATTTTGTTGTCAGCACATTCAACTATGTAAAGAAAAAAGTATTGAATAAGATTATTTCATTCATTCAGATCTAGGATGTGTTATTTTAGTGTTCCCTTTATTTTTTTGAGCAGTGTATATACAGTGTCAAGAAAAAGTATGTGAACCCTTTGGAATTACCACAACAATAGGCAAACATAGTGTGCTTAAACTAATAGCACACAAATGATTGTATTTGTCTTGTCTATATTGAATACATCATGTAAACATTCACAGTGTAAGTTGGAAGAAGCATGTGAACCCCTAGGCTAATGACTTCTCCTACAGCTAATTGGAGTCAGGAGTCAGCTAACCTGGAGTCCAATCAATGAGACGAGATTGGAGATGTTGGTTAGAGCTGCCTTGCCCTATAAAAAACTCTCACAAAATTTGAGTTTGCTACTCACATGAAGTATTGCCTGATGTGAACCATGCCTCGAACAAAAGATATCTCCGAAGACATATTTTTAAGAGTTCTTGACTTGCATAAACCTGGAAAGGGTTACAAAAGTATCTCTTAAAGCCTTGATGTTCATATGTCCAGGGTAAGACAAATTGTCTATAAATGGAGAAAGTTCAGCACTGTTGTTACTCTCCCTAGGAGTGGCCGTCCTGCAAAGATGACTGCAAGAGCACAGTGCAGAATGCTCAATGAGGTTTAGAAGAATCCAAGAGTGTCAGCTAAAGACTTACAGAAATCTCTGGAACATGCTAACATTTCTGTTGACAAGTCTACGGTATGTAAAACACTAAACACGAATGGTGTTCATTGGAGGACACCACGGAAGAAGCCACTGCTGTCCCAAAAAAACATTGCTGCACGTCTGAAGTTTGCAAAAGTGCACCTGGATGTTCCACAGCGCTACTGGCAAAATATTATGTGGACAGATGAAACTACAGTTGAGTTGTGAAACATCCAGGTGCACATTTGCAAACTTCAGACGTGCAGCAATGTTTTTTTGGGACAGCAGTGGCTTCTTCCGTGGTGTCCTCCCATGAACACACAACACTATGTATGGAGAAAAAAAGGCACAGCACACCAACATCAAAACCTCATCCCAACTGTAAAGTATGGTGGAGGGAGCATCATGGTTTGGGGATGCTTTGCTGCTTCAGGGCCTGGACAGCTTGCTATCATCGACGGAAAAATGAATTTATCAAGTTTACATTTTGCAGAATGTTAGGCTATCTGTCCGCCAATTGAAGCTCAACAGAAGTTGGGTGATGCAAATGGACAACGACCCAAAACCCAATGTAAATCAACAACCGAATGGCTTCAACAGAAGAAAATACGCCTTCTGGAGTGGCCCTGTCAGAGTCCTGGCCTCAACCCGATTTGAGATGCTGCGGCATGACCTCGAGAGCACCAGACATCCCAAGAATATTGCTAAACTGAAAGAGTTTTGTAAAGAGAACTGTCCCCCAAAACGTTTCTTGCACATTTTCACCGCACACTTGTTGTTTGTGTACATGGATTTCATAATGTTGTATGTTTTTTCCCCCAACACCACTTTCCATCAATTTGTATAGCAGACCCTCATGCCAAATTGAGTCGAAGGCTTTTTTGAAATCAACAAAGCATGAGAAAACTTTTCCTTTGTTTTGTTTTGTTTGTTTGTCAATTAGGGTGTGCAGGGTGAACACGTGGTGTGTCGTACGGTAATTTGGTAAAAAGCCAATTTGACATTTGCTCAGTACATGTATGAGTCTGCTGTTAATGTTAATGCAGATGATTTTCCCAAGGTTGCTGTTGATGCATATCCCACGGTAGTTATTGGGGTCAAATTTGTCTCCGCTTTTGTGGATTTGGGTGATCAGCCATTGGTTACAAATATTGGGGAAGATGACAGAGCTAAGGATGATGTTAAAGAGTTTAAGTACAGCCAATTTGAATTTGTGGCCTGTATATTTTATCATTTCATTGAGGATACCATCAACCCCACAGGCCTTTTTGGGTTGGAGGATTTGTATTTGATCATGTATATGTTTTTGCTGTTGGTTCTTTGTTATAGGGCCAAAAAGATTGGGGAAGTGGTTTACCCATAGATCTCCGTTTTGTATAGATAACTCTTCGTGTTGTTGTTTGTTTAGTGTTTTCCAATTTTCCCAGAAGTGGCTAGTCTATGTATTCTTCAATTACATTGAGCTTATTTCTGACGTGCTGTTCCTTCTTTTTCCGTAGTGTATTTCTGTATTGTTTTAGTGATTCACCATAGTGAAGGCGTAGACTCAGGTTTTCTGCGTCTCCGTTCATGGTTGGATAGGTTTCTCAATTGCTTTCTTTGGTTTTTGCATTCTTCATCAAACCATTTGTCATTGTTGTTCATTTACTTCGGTTTTCTGTTTGACATTTTTAGATTTGATAGGGAAGCCGAGAGGTCAAATATACTGTTTAGATTTTCTTCTGCCAAGTTTACACCTTCACTTTTACAGTGGAACGTTTTGTCCAGGAAGTTGTCTAAAAGGGATTGAATTTGTTGTTGCCTAATGGTTTTTTGATAAGTTTCCACACTACATTCCATCTATAGCATTTCTTAATATTTTTCAGTTCCTTTGGATTTGATGCCTCATGTTCAAGTAGACTGTGATTTTGCTGTGATCTGATAGGGGTGTCAGTGGGCTGACTGAACGCTCTAAGAGACTCTGGGTTGAGGTCAGTAATAAAGTAGTCTGCAGTACTACTGCCAAGAGATGAGCTATAGGTGTACCTAACATAGGAGTCCCCTCGAAGCCTACCATTGACTATGTACAGTCGTGGCCAAAAGTTTTAAATTAATTTTCACAAAGTCTGCTGCCTCAGTTTGTATGAAGGAAATTTGCATATACTCCAGAATGTCATGAAGAGTGATCATTTGAATTGCAATTAATTGCAAAGTCCCTCTTTGCCATGCAAATGAACTGAATCCCCCCAAAACATTTCCACTGCATTTCAGCCCTCCCACAAAAGGACCAGCTGACATCATGTCAGTGATTCTCTCGTTAACACAGGTGTGAGTGTTGACGAGGACAAGGAAGACTGGAAGCTTCAAAAGGAGGATGGTGCTTGGAATCATTGTTCTTCCTCTGTCAACCATGGTTACCTGCCAACAGTAAAGCATCCTGAGACCATTCATGTGTGGGGTTGCTTCTCAGCCAAGGGAGTGGGCTCACTCACAATTTTGCCTAAGAACACACCCATGAATAAAGAATGTTACCAACACATCCTCCAAGAGAGCAACTTCTCCCAACCATCCAGGAACAGTTTGGTGACGAACAATGCGGCTTGGAGAACAAAACATCAATATTTTGGGTCCATGGCCAGGAAACTCCCCAGACCTTAATCCCATTGAGAACTTGTGGTCAATCCTCTAGAGGTGGGTGGACAAACAAAAACCCACAAATTCTGACCAACTCCAAGCATTGATTATGCAAGAATGGGCTGCCATCAGTCAGGATGTGGCCCAGAAGTTAATTGACAGCATGCCAGGGCGGATTGCAGAGGTGTTGAAAAAGAAGGGTCAACACTGCAAATATTGACTCTTTGCATCAACTTCATGTAATTGTCAATAAAAGCCTTTGACACTTATGAAATGCTTGTAATTATACTACAGTATTCCATAGTAACATCAGACAAAAATATCTAAAGACACTGAAGCAGAAAACTTTGGAAATTAATATTTGTGTAATTCTCAAAACTTTTGGCCACGACTGTACATAACCAGCGGGCGACTAAGCTGTAGGTGTTGTGACCCGTTTTTGTTGGTTATTTTGTCGTAGTTGTGCCTAGTGGAGCATATGGGGGAGGGAATGCTGTCACCTCCAGGCAGGGGGGTGTCAGGTTCTTGTCTGGTTCTGGCATTTAGGTCGCCACAGACTAGTACATGTCCCTGGGCCTGGAAATGATTGATTTCCCCCTCCAGGATGGAGAAGCTGTCTTCATTAAAGCTTCATGAAATGTGTTTCCATGGCTAAGCAGCCGCACACAAGCCTAAGATCACCATGCGCAATGCGCAATGCCAAGCGTCAGCTGGAGTGGTGTAAAGCTTGCAGCCATTGGACTCTGGAGCAGTGGAAACGCGTTGTCTGGAGTGATGAATCACGCTTCACCATCTGGCATTCCGACGGACATATCTGGGTTTGCCAGATGCCAGGAGAACGCTACCTGCCCTAATGCATGGTGCCAACTGTAAAGTTTGGTGGAGGAGGAATAATCGTCTGGGGCTGTTTTTCATGTTTTGGGCTAGGCCCCTTGGTTCCAGTGAAGGGAAATCTTAACGCTACAGTATACAATGACATTCTAGATGATTCTTTGTGGCAACAGTTTGGGGACGGCATGATAATGCCCCCGTGCACAAAGTGAGGTCCATACAGAAATGGTTTGTTTAGATCAGTGTGGAAGAACTTAACTGGCCTGCACAGAGCTCTGACATCAACCCCATCAAACACCTTTGTGATGAATTGGAACGCCAACTGCGAGACAGGCCTAATCGCCCAACATCAGTGCCTGACCTCACTAATGCTCTTGTGGCTGAATGGAAGCAAGTCCCCGCAGCATTGTTCCAACATCTAGTGTAAAGCCTTCCCAGAAGAGTGGATGGGGGGGGGGGACTCCATATTAATGCCCATGATTATGGAATGAGATGTTCAACTAGCAGGTGTCCTCAGTTGAATGCATTCAGTTGTACAACTGACTAGGTATCCCCCTTTCCACATAGGTTTGGTCATGTAGTGTAGCTTCACTCCTCTCACTCAGAATACTGAATAATACAGTCATTCTCACCATGCTACTCAGACCAATGGGACTGTATGCAAAATGTCTCAGGGTAGGAGTGCTGATCTAGGATAATTTCCCTCCTGTGTTATTCATTATGATCTAAAAGGCTAAAGTGATCTGTGATCAGCAGTCAGGCCCAGACTGTCTTCTCTCATATTTACACTGCATTTGGAATAATAAATCACGCACGTGTGTGTGTGAGCATGCTCGTGTTTTTGTGTGTGATTATGAAGAGATAATTTCCTTGCCCTCTGCAGTGTTGTTGGCCTATATCTCCCCCACCCACCACCCGCCATACTCCAGTGATTTTATATTACTGAGCTTTTGTTTCAGAGCAGTAATTATTTGCCCCACTACCCCTCAGGTTGTTGGGTTCATTGCAGGGTACATTGTGTGTGTTTGTAGTAGCTTCACTGCAGTGTGTGGTTTTGTGGTTTGGTAAGTTATGATTCACCATGGCCTCCTGTCGCTTTTTAAGGCTTGTTAAATGCACAACATAATTCTTTGTGTGTGTGTGTGTGTGTGTGTGTGTGTGTAAGCCTTGCTTTGCACCACTGGTAAGTGGAACTCTACATAGCTGATGAGGTTATTGAAGAGGCAATTCACCGGCAACTCCACACACACACACACACAAAGCGTGAAAACACATTTTGGGACTAAGACTATGTACCCTGAAAAACCCATTATTATCCACAATTCAAAATTAGTTTTCAATACTTTTTTAATAAAGGTATCATCCTTGGAAAGAAGTGGTGTAGCAGAGTAGCCCACCAACCTGTTTTATCATCTCAGACAGTGATGTCATGACTGTTTCTGCTCTGAGATCAGATGAGATGAACTATTGTTATTTTGATAGTGAGGACATGGAGTAGCTAGCTGTGCTTTTGTCTCAGGAATTTTCCAGTACTTTCTAGCAGAAGCTGAGAGAAATAGAAGGAAGAGGGGAGAGAGGGAGGTGGAGGAGACGGGAGGAGAGGGGAGAGAAGGAGAGGAGAGGGAGGTGGAGAGAGGAGAGGGAGAAGTGAGGGAGGTGGAGAGGAGGGGAGAGAAGAGATGGAGAGGAGAAGGGAGGAGAGGAGGAGGAGAAGAAGGGAGGGAAATAGAGGAGAAGAGAGAGTAGAGCGAGGAGAATACTTACATGTTTCAAGCAGACAACCATAGTCCCTGTGCCCAAGAACGCGAAGGTAACCTGCCTAAATGACTACCGCCCCATAGCACTCACGTCAATAGCCATGAAGTGCTTTGAAAGGCTGGTCATGGCTCACATCAACACCGGAAACCCTGGACCCACTCATCCCGGAAACCCTGGACCCACTCATCCCGGAAAACCTTGACCCACGCCTACCGCCCCAACAGATCCACAGATGACGCAATCGCACTCAACACTGCCCTTTCCCACCTGGACAAAAGGAACACTTATGTGAGAATGCTGTTCATTGACTACAGCTCAGCGTTCAACACCATAGTGCCCACAAAGCTCATCACTAAGCTAAGGACCCTGGGACTAAACACCTCCCTCAGCAACTTCCTGACCGGCCGCCCCCAGGTGTTAAGGGTAGGCATCAACACATCTGCCACACTGAACCTCAACACGGGGGCCCTTCAGTGGTGCGTGCTTAGTCCCCTTCTGTATTCCCTGTTCACCCACGGCTGCGTGGCCGTCCATAACTCCAACACAATCAGTTTGCTGACGACACAACAGTGGTAGGCCTGATCACCGACAATGATGAGACAGCCTATAGGGAGGATGTCAGAGACCTGGCAGTGTGGTGCCAGGACAACAACCTCTCCCTCAACGTGAGCAAGACAAAGGAAATGATCGTGGACTACAGGAAAAGGCGGGCCGAACGTGCCCGCATTCACATCGACAGGGCTGTAGTAGAGCGGGTTGAGGCTTTCAAGTTCCTTGGTCTCCACATCACCAACAAATGATGATGGTCCAAACAAAACAAGACAGTTGTGAAGAGGGCATGACAACACCTTTTCCCCCTCAGGAGACTGAAAAGATTTGGCATGGGTCCCCAGATCATCAAAAAGTTCTACAGCTGCACCATCGAGAGCATCCTGACCGGTTGCATCACCGCCTGGTATGGCAACTCCTATGCATCCGACCTTAAGGAGCGACAGAGGGTAGTGGGTACGGCCCAGTACATCACTGGGGCCAAGCTTCCTGCAATTCAGGACCTACACTACCATTCAAAAGTTTGGGGTCACTTGGAAATGTCCTTGTTTTTGAAAGAAAAGCAAATTTTTTGTCCATTCAAATAACATCTAATTGATCAGAAATACAGTGTAGACATTGTTAATGTTGTAAATTACTATTGTAGCTGGAAACAGCAGATTTTTTTTATGGAATATCTACATAGGCGTACAGAGGCCCAATATCAGCAACCATCACTCCTGTGTTCCAATGGCACGTTGTGTAAGCTAATCCAACTTTATAATTTTAAAAGGCTAGTTTATCATTAGAAAACCCTTTTGCAATTATGTTAGCACAGCTGAAAATGTTGTGCTGATTTAAAGAAACAATAAAACTGGCTTTCTTTAGACTAGTTGAGTATCTGGAGCATCAGCATTTGTGCATTTGATTACAGGCTCAAAATGGCCAGAAACAAAGACATTTCATCTGAAACTCGACAGTCTATTCTTGTTCTGAGAAATGAAGGCTATTCCATGCGAGAAATTGCCAAGAAACTGAAGATCTCGTACAACGCTGTGTACTACTCCCTTCACAGAACAGCGCAAACTGGTTCTAACCAGAATAGAAAGAGAAGTGGGAGGCCCCGGTGCACAACTGAGCAAGAGGACAAGTACATTAGTGTCTAGTTTGAGAAACAAATGCCTCACAAGTCCTCAACTGGCAGCTTAAATAGTACCCACATAACACCAGTCTATATACTAGGCGGTGTCAGAGGAAGGCCCAAAAATTGTCAAAGACTCCAGTCACCCAAGTTATAGACTGTTCTCTCTGCTAGCACACGGCAAGGGGTACCGGAGCGCCAAGTCTAGGTCCAAAATTCTCCTTAATAGCTTCTACCCCGAAGCCATAAGACTGCTGAACAATTAATCAAATGGCCACCCAGACTATTTACATTGACACCCCCCTCTCCCCCCTCTGTTTTTACACTGCTGCTACTCAATGTTTATTATCTATGCATAGTCACTTTACCCCTACCTACATGTACAAATTACCTCAACTAACCTGTTCCCCCACACATTGACTCGGTTATTGTTATATTTTATTGTGTTACTTTTCATTTTATTTTTTACTTTAGTTTATTTTGTAAATATTTTCTTAACTCTATTTCTTGAACTGCATTGTCGGTTAAGGTCTTGTAAGTAAGCATTTCACGGTAAGGTCTACACCTGTTGTATTCGGTGCATGTGCCAAATAAAATTTCATTTGATGATTTTATTTGTTGGAAAGGTGGCATCCTATGACGGTGCCATGTTGAAAGTCACTGAGCTCTTCAATACGGGCAATTCTACTGCCAATGTTTGTCTATGGAGATTACATGACTGTGATCTCGATTTTATACACCTGTCAGCAACAATGTGGCTGAAGTAGACAAATCCACTCATTTGAAGGGGTGTCCACATACTTTTGTATATATTGTGTGTGTGTGAATGTGTGTGTGAATGTACAGTAAATAAGTACGCATGCGCACACACACAGCAGATCTGTTCCATGCAGTCAGTAGCTCTTTAGATACCTGTGGCTGAAAATACAACAAAGCCTGCCCAACAAGTATTAACAGAACATTGCTGTTTGTATTTCCATTTCATGAGATCCAGTACAAAGCCACTGAGACACGACTAGTCCACTACATCACCAGAGTTAGGCTCAATTCCTTTTCAATTCAGGAAGTACAATGAAACTACATTTCCAATTCTCTTCATTGCTTTTCAATTGGGAACATTTGGAATTCGAATTTGGTTTACTTTCTGAATTGACTTGAAATGAAATGGAATTGAGCCCAACCCCGATCACTACTACATGCTGCCCTGATACATAGCTGTTGTTGACTCCTATAGCATCTAACCATAGGAATGTACAGCCACGTGTTAGTCAGGCTAATACCACCCAGTGATATCCCGATGCCCCAGCCACTGTCTACTGTATGTGTGACTGTTAATCAACCAGTATACAACTCTAACCCCACTACCACAGATACATTTAAACGGAAAGCTGACGTCCTATCTTCCTGTCCTGTCTCTCCGCTCCAATCAGCCAATCCCAACCAGGAGCTGCGGTTGACCTTCCCGGTCCGGGACGGCGTGATATTGGAACCTTTCCGGTTGGAACACAACCTCGTCTACCACCTGCGACCGTCGGTACATCAGACCCTCATGTGGAGGTGAGATATGGAGAGACAGACACACACACACATTCGACCGTCTATGGAGTTGAGACTCAAGTCTTTTTATGTACCTCTACAAATGTTCTTCCTCTAATAGAATGGCCTATCCATGGCAACCATGATGTTAACATTCCCTGGACAGTATTGATTGTTGTATTCGGCGCATGGACAGGAGAGGAGGATAGGAGAGAAGATAGGAGAGGAGGGAGAGGAGATAGGAGGGTTGGAGAGAAGGACCATTGCGTTAACCTGGACAGTGAGATAGAAAGAATTAACACAACCTCCCTACTTCACAGAAACAGAACAGGATGCTACAACAAAGCTCCCTCCCTCCCTGTAAATCCATGTTTTCACCTCGCTTGGTTTCCTTCAGACATGGAGGTTCCTGCTATAGAGATCACAAACAAAGGCATCGCCTACAGGGGGGAGATGGAGAGAAAGAGGGGGAGAGAGGGGGGTTGGTTAAGGAGAGAGAAGGGGGAGCTCAAGCCCTCTCCCTTTCTCTCTCCATTTCTCTCCATCCCTTTCAATCTTTCCAATTCTCTTTTCCTGGTTCTGTAGTAGTAGTTAGAGGTCAGTTTAGGGTTGGAAGGGGAAACAGGTCATCAGTAGCCACAAGGTCAGACAGTAGAGCAGTGGTGGAGGGGTTAGAGGCTGGAGAGTCAGTGTGTCCCTGCAAGTGGTGCACTGATCTACTGCAGGTCTGCCTAGCTGCAGGTTTCCTTGTTTTCAAGTATGAAGGGCTGCGTTGGGGGAAGAGGGTTGGAGTGTGCCCTACTAGTGGTCAACTGATCTGCAGGTAGGCCTGGCTGCAGGTCGAAGCGGTTGCAGGTCTGAGAGGCTGCGGTGCCGTGGGGAGATTTGTAGCGCTTGTAAACTCTTACGGGAGCCCTTAGTAGGCTGCAGACGGAGTGGTGTGATGTGAGGAGGCTGGGAAGGACTGCAGTGGGAGAGAGTGGGGAGACGCCTGCTGGAACCTATCTGTAACTGCGGCCACCGCTGTCTGTGCTGAGGACACTGCTCCTTTGCCAGTTTTGTAGCACTGATCGACTTCACTGCCCTTCCACAAGATATTGTTAAATATAATGATGTGCTGATAGGACTACATACCATACTGTTGTGATTACAACAATGCTAATGTATGTTTTGCACTGAGACACTGAGTACGGTTACAAGCGTACAGTAATGCGATTATTGTGGATAGTCAGATTAATATAATAGTTAGATAAAACATTTTTACATGCTTTGCAAGAAGAACGATTTCCCTAATAAACCTGTTTACATGGACACATCTGAAATCAGGCCACCTGATGGAAATCTGAAAATAAACATTGTACCACAACGAACATGTTATTTCTGGAAAGCATATTTGATTCTGAGTTGGGACATATAAAGTATGTGAAAACTACTTCTAAGACTCATGCATTCAGTTGTTCCGAACTCACTTCCCTTGCACTAAAGAGGGAGGCTCTCGGGTGGTGCTAGCACATACGCAGATCATATACACCGCCGGAACGCATATTAAAGTGTTTACATGTCCTAATAATTCTAAACGTTGCTCAGAAAACCAGGTGTTTAAATCACCGTGTACTTACTTTGATTTTGACCTCAAGCCAATTAAGATAAGCAGAGGAGTTTCCATGACTATTACATAATCTGCCTACTGCCATAATCAGTTCATATGGAGTTATTACTGTGCATGTAAACAGACTGGCTAATACAGTAGATTATGTTGTGTGTTTTGGATCATAATGAATCATGGCTCTGGGTTTTCTGTGTTTTTGTCCAATATTTTCACGTCCTCAGCAAGTGATGTCTCAAAACAAATGCAATACTTTTAAAAGACAATATTTTCTTTTGAGTGGGCTATATACTCCTTTGAGTGGGCTATATACTCCTTTGAGTGGGCTATATTCTCCTTTGAGTGGGCTATATACTCCTTTGAGTGGACTATATTCTCCTTTGAGTGGGCTATATTCTCCTTTGAGTGGGCTATATTCTCCTTTGAGTGGGCTATATTCTCCTTTGAGTGGGCTATAT
>QNTS01010635.1:15975-26880 GCA_003317085.1 Hucho hucho
GCAGGTGGTTTCCTGCTCTAATATTACACAGCTGTCAGGAAGCTGGTGAATGGTTCAGGTGGTTTCCTGCTCTAATATTACACAGCTGTCAGGAAGCTGGTGAATGGTTCCGGTGGTTTCCTGCTCTAATATCACACAGCTGTCAGGAAGCTGGTGAATGGTTCAGGTGGTTTCCTGCTATAATATTACACAGCTGTCAGGAAGCTGGTGAATGGTTCCGGTGGTTTCCTGCTATAATATTACACAGAGACAGAGAGAGAGAGAGAGAGAGAGAGAGAGAGACAGAGAGAGAGAGAGAGAGAGAGAGAGAGGGGTTAAGGCAGGCCAGAGAGGGAGGGAGATTCAAAGGACTCCTGCCTCCTGGATGCTACCACACAGCTCAGCTGCTAACTTCAACACTTAGACATAATGAGCTTTGTTTTTGTTAAACACTCACATTGACAGAGCTTGTCCAGGTCATAGCTGGAACATTGACCTGCTTTGCCTTAGTTATTCAATGATGATACGCTTCATGAGCAAAAGCATGTGAACACCTGCTCGTCCAAAATCTCATTCCAAAATCATGGGCATTAATATAGAGTTGGTCCTCCCTTTGCTGCTATAACAGCCTCCACTCTTCTGGGAAGACTTTCCACTAGATGTTGGAACATTGCTGCGGGGGACTTGCTTCTATTCAGCCACAAGAACATTAGTGAAGTCGGGCACTGATGTTGGGCGATTAGGCCTGGCTCGCAGTCGGCGTTCCAATTCATCCCAAAGGTGTTCGATGGGGTTGAGGTCAGGGCTCTGTACAGACCAGTCAAGTTCTTCCACACCAATCTCGACAAACCATTTCTTTATTGACCTCGCTTTGTGCATAGAGGCATTGTCATACTGAAACAGGAAAGGGCCTTCCCCAAACTGTTCCCACAAAGTTGGAAGCACAGAATCGTCTAGAATGTCATTGTATGCTGTAGTTGTTTCCCTTCACTTGAACTAAGGGGCCTAGCCCGAACCATTAAAAAACAGCCCCAGACCATAGCTTTAAGATTTCCCTTCACTGGAACACTATGCATTGGGGCAGGTAGCATTCTCCTGGCATCCACCAAACCCAGATTTCTACATCAGACTGCCAGATGGTGAAGCATGATTCATCACTCGAGAATACGTTTCCAATGGCGGCGAGCTTTACACCACTCAAGTCAGTTAAGTCAGTTAAGAACAAATTCTTATTTACAATGACGGCCTAGGAACAGAACGACAGATTTGTACCTTGTCAGCTCAGGGAATTGAACTTGCAACCTTCCAGTTACTAGTCCAACGCTCTAACCACTAGGCTACCCTGCTGCCCTCAAGCCGATGCTTGGCATTGCATATGGTGATCTTAGGCTTGTGTGCAGCTGCTCGGCCATGGAAACCCATTTAATGAAGCTCTCGAAAACAGTTATTGTGCTGACGTTACTTCCAGAGGCAGTTTGGAACTCGGTAGAGTGTTTTGAAACCGAGGACAGACGATTTTACGCGCTTCGCGCTTCAGCACTCGGCGGTCCTGTTCTGTGAGCTTGTGTGGCCTACCACTTTGCGGCTCAGCCGTCGTTGCTCCTAGATGTTTCCAGCACTTACAGTTGACCGGGGGCAGAAATTTGATGAACTGACTTGTTGAAAAGGTGGCATCCTATGACGGTGCCACGCAAAGGCCATTCTACTGATAATGTTTGTCTATGGAGATCGCATGGCTGTGTGCTCGATTGTATACACCTGTCAGCAACGGGTGTGGCTGAAATAGCCGAATCCACTAATTTGAAGGGGTGTCCACATACTTTTGTATATATAGTGTAGCTACAGCCACTCTGCTGCCTCCATTTCCTTCTTGTAACTGAGTGTATTTATCAAATACACTCAGTTGTCTCAGGGCCAGGGGTTTCCTTCCTTTGTGTTCAGCCTCCCGACATAACGCTGTTCCCCTTAAATCGTATTTTATCTCATCTCAGACATTGACTGTGTCCCAAATGGCACCCTATTCCCTATATTGCTATATAGTGCACTACTTTTGACCAGGGCCTATAGGGCTTTATTATGTAGGGAATAGGGTGCCATTTTGGATTCAGACACTTCCAAAGCCACCAGCTAGGCTGCTACATGTCCTTGATCCTACTATTGTGAGCCATCGCTCCTTTCACTTGTCTGTCTTTTATCAGCCCAGCACAGTCTGCGTTAATAGGTCAAGTGAATCTAACACACAGTACCAGTTAAAAGTTTGGACACACCTACTCATTCCAGGGTTTTTCTTTATTTGTACTATTTTCTACATTGTAGAATAATAGTGAAGACATGAAAACTATGAAATAACACATATGGAATCATGTAGTAACCAAAAAACTGTTAAACAAATCAAAATATATGTTAATAATATATGCCACCCTTTGCCTTGATGACCACTTTGCACACGCTTGGCATTCTCTCAACCAACTTCACCTGGAATGCTTTTCCAACAGCCTTGAAGGAGTTCCCACATATGTTGAGCACTTGTTGGCTGCTTTTCCTTCACTCTGCGGTCAAACTCATCCCAAACCATCTCAATAGGGTTGAGATCGGGAGATTGTGGAGGCCAGGTCATCTGATGCAGCACTCCGTCACTCTCCTTCTTGGTCAAATAGCCCTTACACAGCCTGGAGATGTGTTTTGGGTCATTGTCCTGTTGAAAAACAAATTATAGTCCCACTAAGCGCAAAGCAGATGAGATGGCGTATCGCTGCAGAATGCTGTGGTAGCCATGCTGGTTATTAAGTGTGCCTTGAATTCTAAATAAATCACAGACAGTGTCACCAGCAAAGCACCCCCCCCACCATCACACCTCCTCCTCCATGCTTCACCGTGGGAACCAAACATGCGGAGATCATCCGTTCACCTACTCTGCATCTCACAAATACACGGTGGTTAAGCCTAAGCCTAGTCTATACACCATAAGGATTTGCTCTGAAGGCTGTATCTGGGAGGTATGGCTTATAGCTTAACCCTACTCTATACATCATTAATGAACAGACTATTATCTATGCAGTCCTCTGCAGCGATGCTGTGTAAATATTGTTGCTAATGGCAAATATCCATCCTCTGTGAGTCGGTGGCAGAGTTCCTGTGGGGAACTTCCCCAGGAGGAAGCTGTGTGTGTGTGGCAGGAGAGAAAGGCTAGCCCAAGGAGGAAGCTCTAGAGAATGCACAGAAGTGCTGATGGCGCCCTTTGCTGGTCTGTACACAGCAGCAGCTCCTTCACACTTGGCTGGCTTGGGCAGGAGAAACCCGACTGCTTCCCCTTCCTGCTCTCAGACACTGCCTGCCCCAGCGCAGCCCTCTGTCTCTGAGCCCTGCCCCAAACCTCTGTCTCTGGGCCCTGCCCCCAGCCTCTGTCTCCGGGCCCTGCCCCCAACCTCTGTCTCCGGGCCCTGCCCCCAGCCTCTGTATATGTCTCCGGGCCCTGCCCCCAGCATCTGTATATGTCTCTGGGCCCTGCCCCCAGCCTCTGTATATGTCTCTGGGCCCTGCCCCCAGCCTCTGTATATGTCTCTGGGCCCTGCCCCCAGCATCTGTATATGTCTCTGGGCCCTGCCCCCAGCCTCTGTCTCAGTCTCTGGGCCCTGCCCCCTGCCTCTGTATATGTCTCGGGGCCCTGCCCCCAGCCTCTGTATATGTCTCTGGGCCCTGCCCCCAGCCTCTGTCTCTGTCTCGGGGCCCTGTCCCCAGGCTCTGCTCCCAAACCCTACCCGAATCTACCTTCCCCTGCCCCTGCCCCAGAGCCTGGGCCCTGCCCCCAGAGCACAAACTCTCTCGATCTCTCTGCTGAGACATCATGGAAGAGACACAGGCCAGACCTAGGACATAGGGTCCAGGATGTAGCAGACCAGATCAGACCTAGGACATAGGGCCCAGGATGTAGCAGACCAGATCAGACCTAGGACATAGGGCCCAGGATGTAGCAGACCAGACCTAGGACATAGGGACCAGGTTGTAGCAGACCAGACCAGACCTAGGACATAGGGCCCAGGATGTACCAGACCAGACCAGACCTAGGACATAGGGACCAGGATATAACAGACCAGACCAGACCCAGGACATAGGGACCAGGATGTAACAGACCAGACCTAGGACACCCAGCACAGTCCGACCCAGCACAGTCCGACCCAGCACCCACCGTCTGACCCAGGACCGTCTGACCCAGCACCGTCTGACCCAGGACTTGCAGAAGGTATAGCAGCTGGAGAGTAAGATCAACACAGAGCTGACCAGCCTGAAGGACAAGATGGAGACCATGACCCAGGAGCTGGAGACATACAGCAACCTGGACAGTCTCAAGACTGCCGGAGAAGACAAGATGGAGACCATGACCCAGGAGCTGGAGACATACAGCAACCTGGACAGTCTCAAGACTGCGGGAGAAGACAAGAAGAAGGTACTGCTAATGTTATTCTCAGTTAGCCTCAGTAGGAGTGCTGATCTAGGATCAGTTTTTTGCGTTTGAGTAATAAGTGTAACGATTAAGCTTATGTGGATGGGGGGAGGGAACCTGATCCTAGATCAGCATTCCGACTCTGAGACACCTCAGTATGAATACGGGTTCTGAACTCTGGAGATTCACTGTCACTGGTTGGTAGTGTGTGGGATCTGTCTGTGGTCCAGGCTCTGGCGGAATGGACTCCCTCTGAGGCTTTCATTAGTCTGTTAAATAACGTTCCCACTTCGGCCCATTAAACACGGATGGTTTTACAGCAGTAACGTTTTATTTCAATGTAGTTTTAAATGACCGTGGATAGATAATCATGAAAGGATTTTAAAGTTCAAACTCTCTTTTCCATTTACTGAGTATCACCAGGAAGTATCAGTTTATTGAAAGACCTCTTTTTTTTTTTTTTTTTTTTTTAACGGATATACAGGTAACTGCCAAAATAAAGGGAACGCCAACTTAAAGTCTCTTAATAAGGCGTTGGGCCACCACCAGCCAGAACAGCTTCAACAACAGTTTCTGGAACTCTATCGGAGTGAAACAACACCGTTCTTCCGCAAACAAATTCCACCATTTGTTGATGGTGGTGGAAAATGCTGCCCCAAGTGTTCAATTGGGTTGAGATCTGATGACTGAGGCGGCCATGACATATGATTTACATCGTTTTCATGCTCATGAAACGATTCAGTGACCTCTCGTGCTCTGTGGACGGGGGGCATTGTCATGCTATGGGGGGCAGAGCCATGGTAGCCAAAATAATGGCCCAGCATTTTTATACATGACCCTAAGCACGATGGGATGTTAATTGCTTAATTAACTCAGGAACCACACCTGTGTATAATCACCTGCTTTCAATATACTTTGTATCCCTCATTCACTCATCACGTGTTTCCTTTATTTTGGCAGTTACCCGTAGTTCCATCTCTGAGAGATGTTGTAGTCAAGGTCATCATAAGAGCCTGTTGCTTATGGAAACATTGTTACCAAAGGAACCACTCCGTACAGCTGAAGGGAACTTTCACTCTCCTTTAAACAGGAAACACATTGTCTGAGACGTTTGACACCAGGAAGTCATGTTTCTTCCACTGCCTCGATCTGAGAAACTAAGTTTCAGTCTAACTAAAGGAGAAAGGGGTGTAACCAATGGTTGGTTGGACTTCTTAATCTCGGTCACAGTCGTTTGATTTAAGACATTTCCAGTATATCCTTGTTTATTGTCAATACAGTATTTGAGCTGGAGATTTGCTGCAGTAGATCCACTACTAAGTTTTTGTATTTATTTTAACTTTATTTTACTAGGCGTCAGTTAAGAACAAATTCTTATTTTCAATGTCGGCCTAGGAACAGTGGGGTTAAGTGCCTTGTTCAGGGGGGCAGAAAGACAGATTTTTTACCTTGTCAGCTCAGGGATACTAGTCCAACGCTCTAACCACTAGGCTACCTGCCGCAAGTGCTGAATAAATTAATGCATTTTATTTAACCTTATAACCAGGAAAGACCTTTTTTGCAAAGGTGACCTGCGATGATTGAGTGAATTAACTGATGAATAAACAAACAAATGTATGATACTGTCTTCATCAGCATGATAAAAGCTGATAGTATTTCATTGGATCCAAGCTGATCTGAAATGTTATCAGAAACATGTTGGGTTGTTTTTACAGCTTTCCTTTACAACCGGTCAAACTGATGTCATTTCCCTTCTTTTTTTTTTTGGTCCCTAAATGTCTTTCCCCTGCGAAAGAAGCAGAGATCACAGAGACAACTTTATTGACGTCAACTAGATTGAAGCATTCATTCTATCTATCTATGACATTATTCTGGTGAGCAAAAGGTTTATTTAGTCTTCTAGGGCAACAAATCATGACAGAAGAGAAGCTGCATGTATCTAATTGTATCTAAGTTGACTAACAAATAGCCGAGCAAAAATTGTGGAAATTATAAGCAGAAACATATCTGAATCAGGCAACAACAAATAATCCTGCACCTCCTGTCAAAAAATCGTTCCGCCGTCCCTGACTGTAACCTACAGCAAGTTTTCTATATTTGTGTCCGTGGCTCAGAGGACAGGTGGCTTCAGGATTAATGAATTAATTTTAATCAAGTTATTGTTCTTGTCTATGTAGAGGCTGCAGGAGGACAGAGTGACCCTGGCTCGGGGGAGAGACGGCTTTAAGAAGGTCATGCAGAAGAAGAGCGAAGAGTATGAACCACAGAGGGAACACTGACATGAACCCCATGTTGAGGTACAGAGGGAACACTGACCCCATGTTGAGGTACAGGGGGAACACTGACATGAACCCCATGTTGAGGTACAGGGGGAACACTGACATGAACCCCCATGTTGAGGTACAGAGGGAACACTGACATGAACCCCCATGTTGAGGTACAGAGAGAACACTGACATGAACCCCATGTTGAGGTACAGAGGGAACACTGACATGAACCCCCATGTTGAGGTACAGAGGGAACACTGACATGAACCCCCATGTTGAGGTACAGAGGGAACACTGACCCCATGTTGAGGTACAGAGGGAACATTGACAACTGACTAGTGGAATTTGGGTAACAGCCTACTAGAGGTTAGCCTAGTCCCAGATCTCTTGATGCATGACAATGACCATAGTAGTTGGCAATACAGCTAACTTGATGTGGCCTGTCTATTGCTTTTCACACGATACTGGCATATCATAAGAACGTCACAACTTTGGAGGTTGAAGATTCTTTGAGTGCTTTTTTGCCTGGTTTTCCTCTGGCTGAAACCTTTTCAGTTACAAATAATTTCCACAGGTTTCTATTTGTTTTCAGTTGAGGAATCTGGAAAGAAAGTGGCATAACCAGAACAACTTTGTCATCAAAGAGCGTCTCCTTTACTCTTTTTAACAGAGTTATATTACAGTACACGCAACACTACCAAGTTTATTGGGAATGTTACATCGTTCCCATTCACACTACAGTCAGAATGGATCTCCTGTATCTCTCTACATTGGAGCGTGAATCAAGGAAGACACAGTTGAAGTCGGAAGTTCACATACACCTTAGCCAAAATACATTTAAACTCAGTTTTTCACAATTCCTGACATTTAATCCTAGTAAAAATTCCCTGTCTTAGGTCAGTTAGGATCACCAGTTTATTTTAAGAATGTGAAATGTCAGAATAATAGTAGAGAGAATGATTTATTTCAGTTTTTATTTCTTTCATCACATGCCCAGTGGGTCAGAAGTTACACTCAATTAGTACTTGGTAGCATTGCCTTTAAATTGTTTAACTTGGGTCAAACGTTTCGGGTGGCCTTCCACAAGCTTCTCACAATAAACTTGACTTCGTTGTTCTTAAGCCATTTTGCCACAACTTTGGAAGTATGCTTGGGGTCGTTGTCCATTTGGAAGACCCATTTGCGACCAAGCTTTAAGTTCCTGACTGATGTCTTGAGATGTTGCTGCAATATATCCACATCATTTCCCCTCCTCATGATGCCATCTATTTTGTGAAGTGCACCAGTCCCTCCTGCAGCAAAGCACCCCCACAACATGATGCTGCCACCCCCGTGCTTCACGGTTGGGATGGTGTTCTTCGGCTTGCAAGCTTCCCCCTTTTTTCCTCCAAACATAACGATGGTCATTATGGCCAAACAGTTCTATTTTTGTTTCATCAGACCAGAGGACATTTCTCCAAAAAGTACGATCTTTGTCCCCATGTGCAGTTGCAAACCGTAGTCTGGCTTTTTTTATGGCGGTTTTGGAGCAGTGGCTTCTTTCTTGCAGAGTGGCCTTTCAGGTTATGTTGATATAGGACTCGTTTTACTGTGGATATAGATACTTTTGTACCTGTTTCCTCCAGCATCTTTACAAGGTCCTTTGCTGTTGTTCTGGGATTGATTTCCACTTTTCACACCAAAGTACATTCATCTCTAGGAGACAGAACACGTCTCCTTCCTGAGTGGTATGACGGCTGCGTGGTCCCATGGTGGATATACTTGCGTACTATTGTTTGTACAGATGTACATGGAACCTTCAGGCGTTTGGAAATTGGAAACTTTTGGAGGTCTACAATTTTATTTTCTGAGATCTTGGTCGATTTCTATTGATTTTCCCATGATGTCAAGCAAAGAGGCACTGAGTTTGAAGGTAGGCCTTGAAATACATCCACAGGCACACCTCCAATTGACTCAAATTATGTCAATTAGCCTATCAGAAGCTTCTAAAGCCATGACATCATTTTCTGGAATTTTCCAAGCTGTTTAAAGGTAAGGTCAACTTAGTGTATGTACACTTCTGACCCACTGGAATTGTGATACAGTGAATTATAAGTAAAATAATCTTTCTGTAAACAATTGTTCGAAAAATTACTTGTGTCATGCACAAAGTAGATGTCCTAACCGACTTGCCAAAACTATAGTTTGTTAACAAGAAATTTGTGGAGTGGTTGAAAAACGAGTTTTAATGACTCCAATCTCAGTGTATGTTAACTTCCGACTTCAACTGTATGTCATTTCCCAGTGGGAGATATGTTGTATAAACCAATATTTCCTTGACTGTCATCTCCAGTCATTGCCTCTAAGGGTATGGAAAGTGACTACCGTCCGTTGGTGAAAACCATCTCCACGCAGCTGGCAGTATTCAACAAGATCCTCATACTGCAGAGGACCAGGAACTGAGCTTAAGGAAAGATTGAGGGACCAGGAACTAGAGAGACGGGGATAGCTTCCTTCTCATGCACCCTGGAGACAGACCATGTGGCCCTGTCTTAGAGCCTTGTCCCCTCTAGTTCACTTCCTGTTCCTTCATATCTACTCCACTCAATGGAAGTCAACATCCGACATGCACATATATGTACTGTACTCAACTAACTACAGTTAAAATACCAAAAGTATTGGTACAGTGACACATTGTTTTGACTCTGTACTCCAGCAATAATCTGATAATCTAATAATAATAATAATCACTGGATTACTGTTTATTTTGGTTGGGTTTCAGAATATTTATTGCCCAAAGGAAATGAAAGGTGGATAATGTATTGAGTCATTTTGGAGTCGCTTATTGTAAATAATAGAATATGTTTTCTAAACACTTCTACATGAATGTGGATGCTACCATGATTAAGGATAATCCTGAATGAATCGTGAATAACGATGAGTGAGACAGTTAGTCATAAATACACTACATGACAAATAGTATGTGAAAATCTGCTTGTCGAACATCTCAGGAACAGACGATTTTTACGTACTATGTGCTTCAGCACTCGGCGGTCCCGTTCTGTGAGCTTGTATGGCCTACCACTTCGTGGCTGAGCCGTTGTTGCTCCTAGACGTTTCCACTTCACAATATCAGCACTTACAGTTGACCGGGGGCAGCTCTAGCAGGGCAGAAATTTGATGAACTGACTTGTTGGAAAGGTGGCATCCTATGACGGTGCCACGTTGAAAGTCACTGAGCTCTTCAGTAAGGCTATTCTACTGCCAATGTTTGTCTATGGAGATTGCATGGCTATGTGCTTTATTTTATAATGGTTGTGGCTGAAATAACCGAATTCACTAATTTAAAGGAGTGTCCACATACATTTGGATGTACAGCGCATTCAGAAAATATTCAGACCCCTTGACTTTTTCCATATTTTGTTACGTTACAGCCTTATTCTAAAATTGCTTACATTGTTCTTTTTCTCATCAATTTACACACAATACCCCATAATGACATCACAATACCCCATAATGACATCACAATACCCCATAATGACAAAGACAAAAACAGGTTTTTATAATTTTTTGCAAATGTATTAAAAATAAAAAACTGAAATATCACATTTACATAAGTATTCAGACCCTTTACTCAGTACTTTGTTGAAGCACCTTTGGCAGCAATTACAGCTTCGAGTCTTCTTGGGTATGACGCTACAAGCTTGGCACACCTGTATTTGGGGAGTTTCTCCCATTCTTCTCTGCAGATCCTCTCAAGCTCTGTCAGGTAGGATGGGGAGCGTTGCTAAACAGCTATTTTCAGGTCTCTCCAGAGATGTTTGATCAGGTTTAAGTCTGTTCTCTGACTGGGCCACTCAAGGACATTCAGAGACTTGTCCCGAAGCCACTCCTGCATTGTCTTGGCTGTGTGCTTAGTCTGAGGTCCTGAGTGCTCTGGAGGAGGATTTCACCAAGGATCTCTCTATACTTTGATCACCCATCTTTAGCATATAGTCCTCACCAGTATTCAGATCACCCAGCTTTAACATATAGTCCTCACCAGTATTCAGATCACCCAGCTTTAACATATAGTCCTCACCAGTATTCAGATCACCCAGCTTTAACATATAGTCCTCACCAGTATTCAGATCACCCAGCTTTAACATATAGTCCTCACCAGTATTCAGATCACCCAGCTTTAACATATAGTCCTCACCAGTATTCAGATCACCCAGCTTTAACATATAGTCCTCACCA
>QNTS01010649.1:21648-31969 GCA_003317085.1 Hucho hucho
GTACGGGAGTTGCAGCGATGAGACAAGACTGGAACTACCAATTGGACACCACGAAATTGGGGAGAAAAAGGGCTAAAAAAAAAAGGCTAAACATGGAAAATGAAACTATATCTAACTTATAACTAACATCATCATTACTACTACTACCACAACCATCATTAACCTTCTATCATTACCATCACCAATACTACCCATACCACTACTATTTGGAATAATAATCACAAAAATAAGAATAATACCACTAATACTACTACTACTACTACTACTAATAATAATAGTAAGTTACTCTTTACTATGCAAATGTTATTATGCAGTGTTCCTCAGGCTATGGCAGTCAAAAGTTTGGACACACCTACTCATTCAAGGGTTTTTCTTTATTTTACTATTTTCTACGTTGTAGAATAATAGTGAAGACATCAAAACTATGAAATAACACATATGGAATCATGTAGTAACCAAAAAAGTGTTAAACAAATCAAACATATTTAACATTTGAGATTCTTAAAAATAGCCACCCTTTGCCTTGATGACAGCTTTGCACACTCTTGGCATTCTCTCAACCAGCTTGACCTGGAATGCTTTTCCAACAGTCTTGAAGGAGTTCCCACATATGCTGAACACTTATTGGCTGCTTTTCCTTCACTCTGCGGTCCAACTCATCCCAAACCATGTGGAGGCCAGGTCATCTGATTCAGCACTCCATCAGTCTCCTTTTTGGTCAAATAGCCCTTACACAGCCTGAAGGTGTGTTGGGTCATTGTCCTGTTGAAAAACAAATGATAGTCCCACTAAGCCCAAACCAGATGGGATGGTGTATCAATGCAGAATGCTGTGGTGGCCATGCTGGTTAAGTGTGCGTTGAATTATAAATAAATCATGACAGTGTCACAAGCAAAGCACCCCGACACCATAACACATCCTCCTCCATGCTTCACTGTGGGAACCACACACGCAGAGATCATCCGTTCACCTACTCCGCGTCTCACGAAGACACAGCAGTTGGAACCAAAAATCTTACATTTGGACTTATCGGACCAAAGGACCGATTTCCACTGGTCTAATGTCCATTCCTCGTTTTCTTGGCCCAAGCAAGTCTCTTCTGGTGTCCTTTAGTAGTGGTGGCTACTTTGAATAATCTTACATGTAAAATAGACTTTGATTTGTTTAACACTTTTTTGATTACTACATGATTCCATGTGTTATTTCATAGTTTTGATGTCTTCACTATTATTCTACAATGTAGAAAAGAGTAAAAATAAATTTATTATTTCCTCTTCTTCTCTGCTCTATTTCATCTGAACAGAATCAAAACACTTTCTCGAGACTGTTGACATCCAGAGGAAGTGATAGGTACTGCATTCATATGCCCTTTTATGGGCATTTTCATAAGGGAGGGGTTCCAAATGAGGCACTCTGTGAAAACCACTTTCTTCAGGACAGAAATTCCTCTGGGTTTCGCCTGCCATATCCGTTCTGTTTTACTCACAGACAAATGGTTAACAGTTTTGGAAAATTCAGAGTGTTTCCTATCCAATGGTACCAAATATGTGCATATCCTATTTTCTGGGCCTGAATGGGAGGCATTTTACTTTGGGCACGCCAGGCTCTCCAAAACGGTCAAGTCGTGCACTGATCCCCTAGAAGTTAAAGTGACAATGCATAGATGATAACAACAGAGAGTAGCAGCGGTGTAAATAGGGGGGGGATGCAAATAGTCTGGGTAGCTATTTGATTAGGTGTTCAGGAGTGTCATGGCTTGGGAGTAGAACTGTTCAGGACCTATACTTGGTGCTCCGGGAACCGCTTGCCGTGCGGTAGCAGAGAGTAGCAGAGAGAACAGCATTTCATAAACACTCCGCTCGGAACTTCCGGCGCAGACAGAGATGGCAGCCTCGCTTCACGTTCTCAGGAAGCTATGCAGTATTCAGTATTTAGCTTTTTTATGGATTACTTCTTACATTGTTACCCCAGGAAATCTTAAGTTTTATTACATACAGCCGGGAGGAATTATTGGATATAAGAGCAACGTCAACTTACCAACATTACGACCAGGAATACGACTTTCCCGAAGCGGATCCTCTGTTTGGTCCATCACCCAGGACAATGGATCGGATCCCAGCAGGCGACCCAAAACAATGGCGGTGGAGGAGAAGGGGTAGACGGGGCGGCATTCTGGTCAGGCTCCATAGACGGGCACATCGCGCACCGCTCCCGAGTACACTACTTGCCAATGTCCAGTCTCTGGACAACAAGGTAGACGAAATCCGAGCAAGGATTTCCTTCCAGAGAGACATCAGAGACTGCAACGTTCTTTGCTTCACGGAAACATGGCTCACTCAGGACACGTTATCAGAGTCGGTACAGCCACATGGTTTCTCCACGCATAGCGCCGACAGAAACAAACATCTATCTGGTAAGAAGAAGGGCGGGGGTGTGTGCCTTATGATTAACGAGTCGTGGTGTGATCATAACAACATACAGGAACTCAAGTCCTTTTGTTCACCTGACATAGAATTCCTTACAATCAAATGCCGACCGCATTATCTACCAAGAGAAGTCTCCTCGATTATAATCACAGTCGCATATATCCCCCCTCAAGCTGACACATCGACGGCACTGAAAGAAATTCATTGGACTCTGTGTAAACTGGAAACCACATATCCTGAGGCTGCATTTATTGTGGCTGGGGATTTTAACAAGGCTAATCTGAAAACAAGGCTCCCTAAATTTTATCAGCATATCGAATGTGCGACCCGGTCCGGGAAAACCCTGGATCATTGTTATTATAATTTACGTGATGCATACAAGGCCATTCTCCGCCCTCCTTTCGGCAGGTCTGAACATGACTCCATTTTGTTGCTCCCAGCCTACAGACAGAAACTAAAACAGGAAACGCCCGTGCTCAGGTCTGTTCAACGCTGGTCCGACCAATCTGATTCCACGCTTCAAGATTGCTTCGAGCACGTGGACTGGGATATGTTCCGGATAGCATCAGACAATAACATTGATGTATACGCTGATTCGCTGAGCGAGTTTATTAGCAAGTGCATCGGTGATGTTGTACCCATAGCAACTATTAAAACCTTCCCCAACCAGAAACCGTGGATTGATGGCAGCATTCGCACAAAACTGAAAGCGCGAACCACTGCTTTTAACCAGGGTAAGGCGACCGGAAACATGACTGAATACAAACAGTGTAGCTATTCCCTAGCTATTCCCTCCGCAAGGCAATCAAACAAGCTAAGCGTCACTATAGAGACAAAGTAGAGTCACAATTCAACAGCTCAGACACGAGAGGAATGTGGCAGGGTCTACAGTCAATCACGGACTACAAAAAGAAAACCAACCCCGTCGCGGACCACGACGTCCTGCTCCCAGACAAACTAAACAACTTCTTTGCTCGCTTTGAGGACAATACAGTGCCACCGACACGGCCCGCTACCAAAACCTGCGGGTTCACCTTCACCGCAGCCAACGTGAGTAAAACATTTAAGCGTGTTAACCCTCGCAAGGCTGCCGGCCCAGATGGCATCCCTGGCCGTGTCCTCAGATAATACGCAGACCAGCTGGCTGGTGTGTTTTTACGGATGTATTTAATCAAGCCTTATCCCAGTCTGCTGTTCCCACATGCTTCAAGAGGGCCACCATTGTTCCTGTTCCCAAGAAAGCTAAGGTAACTGAGCTAAATGACTATCTCCCGTAGCACTCACTTCCGTCAACAAGAAGTGCTTTGAGAGACTAGTCAAGGATCATATCACCTCCATCCTACCAGACACCCTAGACCATTCCAATTTGCTTACCGTCCCAATAGGTCCAAAGACGACGCAATCGCAATCACACTGCACACTGCCCTAACCCATCAGGACAAGAGGAATACCTATGTAAGAATGCTGTTCATCGACTACAGCTCAGCATTTAACACATAGTACCCTCCAAGCTCGTCATTAAGCTCAGATCCTAGGTCTCGACTCAGCCCTGTGCAACTGGGTCCTGGACTTCCTGACGGGACGGCCCCAGGTGGTGAGGGTAGGAAACAACATCTCCACCCCGCTGATCCTCAACACTGGGGCCCCACAAGGGTGCGTTCTCAGCCCTCTCCTGTACTCCCTGTTCACCCATGACGGCGTAGCCAAGCACGTCTCCAACTCAATCATCAAGAGGCGCAACAGCGCCTCTTCAACCTCAGGAGGCTGAAGAAATTTGTCTTGTCACCAAAAACACTCACAAACTTCTACAGATGCACAATCGAGAGCATGCTGTCGGGCTGTATCACCGCCTGGTACGGCAACTGCTCCGCCCACAACCGTAAGGCTCTCCAGAGGGTAGTGAGGACTGCACAACGCATCACCGGGGGTAAACTACCTGCCCTCCAGGACACCTACACCACCCGATGTCACAGGAAGGCCAAAAAGATCATCAAGGACAACAACCACCCGAGCCACTGCCTGTTCACCCCGCTATCATCCAGAAGGCGAGGTCAGTACAGGTGCATCAAAGCTGGGACCGAGAGACTGAAAAACAGCTTCTATCTCAAGGCCATCAGACTGTTAAACAGCCATCACTAACATTGAGTGNAAAAAGTATTTAGTCAGCCACCAATTGTGCAAGTTCTCCAACTTAAAAAGATGAGAGAGGCCTGTAATTTTCATCATAGGTACACTTCAACTATGACAGACGAAATGAGAAAAAGAAATCCAGAAAATCACATTGTAGGATTTTTAATTTATTTATTTGCAAATTATGGTGGAAAATAAGTATTTGGTCAATAACAAAAGTTTATCTCAATACTTTGTTATATACCCTTTGTTGGCAATGACAGAGGTCAAACGTTTTCTGTAAGTCTTCACAAGGTTTTCACACACTGTTGCTGGTATTTTGGCCCATTCCTCCATGCAGATCTCCTCTAGAGCAGTGATGTTTTGGGGCTGTCGCTGGGCAACACGGACTTTCAACTCCCTCCAAAGATTTTCTATGGGGTTGAGATCTGGAGACTGGCTAGGCCACTCCAGGACCTTGAAATGCTTCTTACGAAGCCACTCCTTCGTTGCCCGGGCGGTGTGTTTGGGATCATTGTCATGCTGAAAGACCCAGCCACGTTTCATCTTCAATGCCCTTGCTGATGGAAGGAGGTTTTCACTCAAAATCTCACGATACATGGCCCCATTCATTCTTTCCTTTACACGGATCAGTCGTCCTGGTCCCTTTGCAGAAAAACAGCCCCAAAGCATGATGTTTCCACCCCCATGCTTCACAGTAGGTATGGTGTTCTTTGGATGCAACTCAGCATTCTTTGTCCTCCAAACACGACGAGTTGAGTTTTTACCAAAAAGTTCTATTTTGGTTTCATCTGACCATATGACATTCTCCCAATCCTCATCTGGATCATCCAAATGCTCTCTAGCAAACTTCAGACGGGCCTGAACATGTACTGGCTTAAGCAGGGGGACACGTCTGGCACTGCAGGATTTGAGTCCCTGGCGGCGTAGTGTGTTACTGATGGTAGGCTTTGTTACTTTGGTCCCAGCTCTCTGCAGGTCATTCACTAGGTCCCCCCGTGTGGTTCTGGGATTTTTGCTCACCGTTCTTGTGATCATTTTGACCCCACGGGGTGAGATCTTGCGTGGAGCCCCAGATCGAGGAAGATTATCAGTGGTCTTGTATGTCTTCCATTTCCTAATAATTGCTCCCACAGTTGATTTCTTCAAACCAAGCTGCTTACCTATTGCAGATTCAGTCTTCCCAACCTGGTGCAGGTCTACAATTTTGTTTCTGGTGTCCTTTGACAGCTCTTTGGTCTTGGCCATAGTGGAGTTTGGAGTGTGACTGTTTGAGGTTGTGGACAGGTGTCTTTTATACTGATAACAAGTTCAAACAGGTGCCATTAATACAGGTAACGAGTGGAGGACAGAGGAGCCTCTTAAAGAAGAAGTTACAGGTCTGTGAGAGCCAGAAATCTTGCTTGTTTGTATGTGACCAAATACTTATTTTCCACCATAATTTGCAAATAAATTCATTAAAAATCCTACAATGTGATTTTCTGGATTTTCTTTCCTCATTTTGTCTGTCAAAGTTGAAGTGTACCTATGATGAAAATTACAGGCCTCTCTCATCTTTTTAAGTGAGAGAACTTGCACAATTGGTGGCTGACTAAATACTTTTTTGCCCCACTGTATATGTACATACTCATATTCAATCCTTTACACTTGTGTGTATAAGGTAGTTGTGAAATTGTTAGATTACTTGTTAGATACTACTGCATGGTCGGAAAGCACAAGCATTTCGCTACACTCACATTAACATCTGCTAACCATGTGTATGTGAAAAATACATTTTGATTTGATTTGATGACTAGGGTGGCTGGAGTCTTTGACAATTTTTAGGGCCTTCCTCTGACACCGCCAGGTATAGAGGTCCTGGATGGCAGGAAGCTTGGCCCCAGTGATGTACTGGGCCGTTCGCACTACCCTCTGTAGTGCCTTGCGGTCGGAGGCCGAGCAGTTGCCATATATGGCAGTGATGCAGTCAGGATGCTCTCGATGTTGCAGCTGTAGAACCTTTTGAGGATCTGAGGACCCATACCAAATCTTTTTCAGTCTCCTGAGAGGGAATAGGTTTTGTCGTGCCCTCTTCACGACTGTCTTGGTGTGCCTGGACCTTGTTAGCTTGTTGTTGATGTGGACACCAAGGAACTTGAAGCTCTCAACCTGCTCCACTACAGCCCCGTCGATGAGAATGGGGGCGTGCTCGGTCCTCTTTTTCCTGTAGTCCACAATTATGTCCTTTGTCTTGATCACATTGAGTGAGAGGTTGTTGTCCTGGCACCACACGGCCAGGTCTCTGACCTCCTTGCTATAGGCTGTCTCGTTGTTGTCGGCTACGACAGCTAGGAAAATAGAGATAAAAACTCTCTAGGTAGATAGTGTGGTCTACAGCTTATCATGAGATACTCTACCTCAGGCGAGCAATAGCTTGAGACTTCCATAGATATTGTGCACCAGCTGTTATTTACAAAAAGACATAGTCCGCCGCCCCTTGTCTTACCAGACGCCGCTGTTCTATCCTGCCGGTAGAGCGTATAACCAGCCAGCGTCTAACGTGTGTGGTTGTCTCTGACATGGCTAACACATTCAGTAATTCTCTCTCTTTGTCTCTCTCTCTCTCCCTGCATCTTCTTCTCTCTCCCTGCCTCTCCTTCTCTCTCCCTGTCTCTCCTTCTCTCTCCTCCCTCCCAGACACTGCCAACAAGGTTCTGCTGTCTCTATTTGCCATTGAGATGTTTATAAAGATGTACGCTCTGGGCCTCCAGCAATACTTCATGTCTCTGTTCAACCGCTTCGACTGCTTCGTGGTCTCCACCGGCGTTCTGGAACTCATCCTGGTCCGCATGGACGTCATGACCGTCATGGGCATCTCCGTGCTGCGCTGCATACGACTGCTAAGGCTGCTCAAAGTAACCAAGTAAGACTTTCACAATAGGCTACATTAGGTTTTCAGATGTGTTAGTGATGGACTGGACCAAAAGCCTGCACACACCATGGCTCTCCAGATTGGTCCAGTTAATTGATTGATACGTTGATTGATTGTCTTACATCCTCATCCCCCAGAGGCCAATAGCTAATCAGGAAGTAGGTAACACTCCCCCCCTCCTCTCGCTCTCTTTCTCTGTGTGTGTGTGTGTGTGTGTCAGGTACTGGACATCTCTCAGTAACCTGGTGGTATCCCTGCTGAACTCCACAAAGTCCATTGCCTGCCTGCTCCTCCTCCTCTTCCTCTTCATCGTCATCTTCTCTCTGCTGGGCATGCAGGTGTTCGGGGGAAAATTCAACTTCCCCAACCAGCCCAAACCCCGCAGCACCTTCGACAGCTTCCCCCAGGCCCTCATCAGTGTCTTCCAGGTAGGGAGGAATACACATACAATCATTATTATAACACAATTAGCACACTAAATGTGGGAAAGATGATATGGCCATCTGGAGGCGCATATGAAGCTGTATGATATGTAAATGTTGGACATTAGCGCTTGCTTTTTGTTTGATTCCCTCTGGAAAAGGCTAATAATTTCCCTCTCTTTCTCTCTCTCTCTCTCTCTCTCTCTCTCTGATAGATCCTGACGGGGGAGGACTGGAACGCTGTGATGTATGACGGCATCATGGCGCATGGCGGTCCCACAATGCCCGGGATCCTCGTCAGCATCTACTTCATCATCCTCTTTGTCTGCGGAAACTGTATCCTTTCTCTGTGTGTGTGCTGTTTGCTGTTTGCTGTGTGCGTGTGCTTGTGTGTGTGGTGTGTGTGTGTGTGTGTGTGTGTGTGTGTGTGTGTGTGTGTCTGTGTGTGTTGAGTCTGCACACATGAATTGCTAGTCTAAACTTAAACCAACCAAACAGAAATCAGACTGACCTACTGTCCTTGGGTAAATAATTGTCTCTCTTACATTTCCTACCGTAATTACCTTTGACCCTTAGCCCTCAGACATCCTGCTGAATGTGTTCCTGGCCATCGCCGTGGACAACCTGGCAGAGGCCGAGAGTCTGACCATGGCCCAGAAGGAGAAGTCTGAGGAGAAGAAACGCAAGAAGCTGCTCAGGGCTAACATGCCTGACAAGGCCACAGAGGAGAAGGCACTCCTGGCCAAGAAGCTGGCAGCAGAGAGGGCTAAAATAGAGGGCATCCCTACTACAGCCAAGGTCAGGGCCCATACGATCATAATATAATGATTATTATAAGGACATGGAGAACCTGATCCTAGATCATGGCTCCTACTCTGAGATGCTTTATAAATACAGGCCCAGATGTTTCACACTGTCAACTATTGTCCACAGACAGACCTGCCCCGCGGTGGACATCAGTGTAGCCGGTGGGATTACAACCCATGCTCCCTCTAATAAAAATGTTTGTTTATGTCACAGCTGAAAGTAGACGAGTTTGAGTCCAACGTGAATGAGATCAAGGACCCCTTCCCCCCTGCTGACTTCCCTGGTATGTCCCATTATCTCACACACCTCTGGGCACATTCATGACAATGGAATATGGATCTAACAGAATTCAGAATTTAGAACATGTGTCACGTTCTTCTGTTCTTTCTGTCATCCAGGCGATGATGAGGAGGAAGAGCCTGATATCCCTGACGCCCCGAGGCCCCGACCAATGGCAGACCTGCAGCTGAAGGAGGAGGTGGTACCTATTCCAGAGGCCAGCTCCTTCTACATCTTCAGCCCTGAGAATAAGTAATGATCATGATGATGATGATTATGATGATGATGATGATGATGAAGGTGATGATGATTATGATGGTGATAATTATGATGATGGCGATGATGATTATGATGGTGATGATAATGTTGATATTTATGTTGGTGATGATGATTATGATGGTGTTGATGATGATTATGATGGTGTTGATGATTATGATGGTGATGATGATTATGATGGTGTTGATGATTATGATGATGGTGGTAATGATTATGATGGTGATGATGATTATGATGATGGTGGTGATGATTATGATGGTGTTGATGATTATTATGATGATGGTGGTGATGATTATGATGGTGTTGATGATTATGATGATGGTGGTGATGATTATGATGGTGGTGAGGATGATTATGATGGTGGTGAGGATGATTATGATGGTGATGATGATGATTATGATGGTGGTGTTGATGATTATGATGGTGTTGATGATTATGATTGTGATGATGATTATGATGATTATGTTGATGATGGTGATGATTATGATGATGGTGTTGATGGTGATGATGATTATGATGGTGGTGTTGATGATTATGATGGTGGTGTTGATGATTATGATGGTGTTGATTATGATGGTGTTGATGATTATGATGATGGTGGTGATGATTATGATGGTGATGATGATTATGATGATGGTGGTGATGATTATGATGGTGTTGATGATTATGATGATGGTGGTGATGATTATGATGATGATGATTATTATGATGGTGATGTGATGATGATTATGATGGTGATGATGATTATGATGGTGGTGAGGATGATTATGATGGTGATGATGATTATGATGGTGGTGTTGATGATTATGATGGTGGTGTTGATGATTATGATGGTGGTGTTGATGATTATGATGGTGTTGATGATTATGATTGTGATGATGATTATGATGATTATGTTGATGATGGTGATGATTATGATGATGGTGTTGATGGTGATGATGATTATGATGGTGGTGTTGATGATGATTATGATGGTGTTGATGATTATGATGGTGTTGATTATGATGGTGATGATGATTATGATGGTGGTGTTGATGATTATGATGGTGTTGATTATGATGGTGATGATG
>QNTS01010651.1:16355-31549 GCA_003317085.1 Hucho hucho
GTGTGCGTGTGCGCGCGTGCATGTGTGTGTGTGTGCTGTGTGGGTGGAGAGGGATCATTTCCCCGTAGAATAAAAGTGTGTAATTATCTGAGTGTTTTATACAAGGCTGGGTTTCTCCATCAGTCCCACAAAGTCCCAAAAAAGGCAATCAAAGGCATGAATTTGTAAATCCACATTCATTAATTCATGAGGCAAAACACACAAACACTTTGAGTAGTGTTCAAAACAAAGTCCCACATGAATCCACCGCACTAACTCAAACTCATGCCTTTTCACAGACACTCACACACACAAGGAACACACACACACACACACACACACACACACACACACACACACACACACACACACACACACACACACACACATGGAAGTCCACAAACCCCAAAAAGTGAGAGAAATACCTTACTCTGAGCCACAATAATGAAACTGGGCTCCTTTCCCTGTGTGTCTTCCTCTCCCTCCCCCGTTAGCATTAGCTAGCCACAGGATTAGCGTAGCCTCTGGTATCCCCCAAACCCAGCTCAGCCTGGCTTGCTGCTACCTGCTGAGTCTTTATCTCCTCATCCCCTCCCAGTCAATCAGCCCCAATCCCTGCCGCTTCACCAGCTAACGCTCAGCGCTAAGGTCCTCTTTGATTCACGCCAGCAGGGGTTAGAGGAGAGGAGAGCCTCTAGTCTTCTTCTCACAGTGGAAGACAGAGGGGAGGATTAAAACGGAAGGTGCTTTGTGTTATCTCTCTATCTGTTCAGGATCTTTGACAATCTTTAATGCCAAAATGCGTCACAGAGGCACGACAGGCATGGGTATTGTGTTGAGGGGTTGTAACCGTTTTGAGGGTTTTAAGAGAAACGTCAGGTTTAGGAGGGGGTTTTGTCAATGTGCTATGACCAAGAAGCTGACCAGGGGAGGCAGGGGGGAAGTCCAGCTGGTTTAGACTGATCACCCCTCACTGAAAGCTGGGGGAAGAGTTAATTGAGGTGCATGCTTCTAGGTCTTTGAGCCATGGCCTCTGTGTAAATAATGATAAAGAGAGGTTGAGAGTGGTGTGAGGAGAGATCTACCTAACACTGTGCACGGCTGATGAGTTTATTACTCTGTGATAATAAATCTATCCTGAGGTGACCTCCACTACCGAATAGCCCCAGCCTTATTCTTCAGCAGAATTATTTGCAAAACCTCAAAATCCCCCTTTGACATAGAGATGGGTTGGCATCTTCATTTGTGGTCTGAATTTTGCATCATGGAAATAGTTTGAAAGTAAAGTGTATGCCAACATAGAGAAGTGTTTATAATAGTTTCTTGCCCTGCGGATAGGAATAGGCACTAGGAAGAGAGGGTAAAATCCTAGTAAAGCCAGGGAATTTGCTTCCCATTAGGAGTTTTTGTGTGTGTGTGTGTGTGTGTGTGTGTGTGTGTGTGTGTGTGTGTGTGAAAGAGAGAGAGACCACAATGCCGGGTGGTCTGGAAGACTGGGGATTTACTAAGAAATCTCCCTTAAGACCACATGGATTTATCACCGCCCAGACCAGCCATGACCAACACGCACACAAACGCACAAACATCGACAGACACACACACACATTAACAGACACACACAGAGAAATGCATCTAGGTAAGGAGCCTTCATTATATCGTCTGATTCTCCATTAGCATTCACACATCCTTCCCTCTGTAATAGTATTTTTCTCTATTTCCCCATCTCCTTTTCCTCATGTCCCTATTCCTCTCTCCCTCCCTCCCTCCTTCCCACTCTCCTTCTCTCCTCCAACTCCTTCTCTCTCTCCCCATGCCTCCTTTCAGAGCGGTAGGGTTTTGTCAGGTGCCAGATCCTGGTGCTGGGAGATCAAAGGGACTGGTGACTTACTGTTCTATTCTGGAATGGCTCAAAATGGAATCCCTTATAGACTGGGGCATCGCATTCCTCCCTTCATCCCTCTCGTTTCTTTCACTCATTCAACCCTCCTCTATTGCTTTAGTCTTTTCTTTGTCACCCTTCCTCACCCCTCTCTCCTCTCTCTGTGTTGTCTGTAAGCTGAAGCACATGTGGGGGTGTGGGATAAGGAGAGGGGGCTTCTGAGAGTTAACGAGTCATTTTGTCGGGGTGGTGGGGATTGTGTTGATGAATTGGGCTCACCATGTGAGACGATGGGAAAGTGGAAAACTTCTGTTCAAAACAAAACGGCCGACATAACCATCTGCAAAAACCACACAAAAGCTGGCGATACAATGACAACTACCTACACATCAGTCCTCAAATAGCCCACAATATCCTCCACAGCAGCCTACTGAAAACACTAACCCACACATCCAGCTACTAAAACTTCATCAACTGACCTGCACGCAAACCATGGCAGATACCCACTCACCAGGACACACAACAAAGCTTCCTATACACTCGAGACATAAAGAATGAAAGAACCCCATGAATAGCCAGCCAAAACCCAAGAATTCAACACGCTAAACACACATAAACTGGGCTTGCCCAGACAGAACAATTGCTTCCTTTAAAACGAAAAATAATAAAGTTCAAACTATATCGTTTTCCCCTTTCTTCCAAATGCTTTGTTTTCTTTTGGTGCTGAAATTCAGTGGCTTTTGTTTCTGTCCTAACAGACAGTGAGTGTTCTTCTGAAGGGGACTGAGGTGTCCTCACAAAGCCCTTTCTTTCACAACAAAGCCATCTGTTTTCAAACCTGAGGGCAAAGAGAGACTCTCCTCCTTTCCTCTACCTTAAAGAGCCAGCATGTTCTTTTCAAACTACACTATATATACAAAGGTATGTGGACACCTCTTCAAATGAGTGGATTTTGCTATTTCAGCCACTCCTGTCGCTGACAGGTGTATAAAATTGAGCACACAGCCATGCAATCTACATAGACAAACATTGGCAGTAGAATGGCCTTACTGAAGAGCTCAGTGACTATCAATGTGCACCGTCATAAGATACCACCTTTCCAACAAGTCAGTTCGTAAAATGTCTGCCCTGCTAGAGCTGCCCCGGTCAACTGTAAGTGCAGTTATTGTGAAGTAGAAACGTCTAGGAGCAACAACGGCTTAGCTTCGTAGTGGTAGGCCACACAAGCTCACAGAATGGGACCGGCGAGTGCTGAAGCGCGTAGCAGTAAAAATTGTCTCTCCATGCCTGAATGCATAGTGCCAACTGTAAAGTTTGGTGGAGAAGGAATAATAGTCTGGGGTTGTTTTCATGGTTCGGGCTAGGCCCCTTAGTGCCAGTGAAGGGAAATCTTAGCGATACAGCATACAATGACGTTCTAGACAATTCTGTGCTTCCAAGTTTGTAGCAACAGTTTGGGGAAGGACCTTTCCTGTTTCAGCATGACAATGCCCCCGTGCACAAAGCGAAGTCCATACAGAAATGGTTTGTCGAGATCGGTGTGGAAGAACTTGACTGGCCTGCGCAAAGCCTTGATCTCAAACCCATCGAACACCTTTGGGATGAATTGGAACGCCGACTGCGAGCCAGGCCTAAATGCCCAACATCAGTGCCTGACCTCACTATTGCTCTTGTGGCTGAATGGAAGCAAGTCCACATTCTTTTGGTCATGTAGTGCATCTTACTTTCTCCTTTTTTCTCCTAAGTCTCTATCTCTCTGTCTCTCTCCCTGGCTCTCTTGCTGTGTGTGTGTGTGTCTCTATCTCTATCTCTATCTCTATCTCTATCTCTATCTCTCTCTCTCTCGCTCTCTCTCTCTGTTCCAAGGAAACAGAGTCGATAGGATGCCCAGGTGGCAGCCATAATAAACACCAAAGTATTGCTAGTCCATGGGAGTAGGGTTTATACCCCAGCTAGCAGACAGCCTGAATAAAACAGGTTTCTAAGTAATGGACTCACTACCCCTTCCCACACACATGCACACACATGAACACAAACACACATAGAAAGAGAGAGAGAGAAAGTGAAACAGATAAAACAACACATACAAATCCAAAAACCTGAGCCTCTGGCTATTAGCTGGGGCTAACTAGGCGCTAACCGCTAGCAACTGTCATTAAAACAGCAGGATCGTGGAACAGGTTAAGTCATTAATTCAGTCTGTGGGGTTATTAATTACCCCCGGCTCTGAAGGTGACACGCAGCTACACGGCCACCAAAACCTATCAGTGTGATGGATGAGAGACACACGGCCACCGAAACATATCACAATGATTGATGACAGACTCTCGCCATGCATCTTAACCTTGACTTGTATGGTGGGAAAAGGAGTCATAGTAGCAGCACTAACCGGGCTAACAACGCTAATATCAGGGTTGATGTCCATAGTAGCCCTAATTAAGGTCCAATCGTAACAAAAAATGCTAACAACAACAAAGGCTAGCAATGCTAACAGTTGATAGGAGAGCTAGGAGAGCTAACATGGCTAATATATGAAGCTGAAGCCAGACTAGTGCCCCTTGGTTGCCAGAGGTCTGTCTGGGTCTGTCTGTAAGAGTCAGATGATTTATAAATGTATTTCCAACAGAAGCAATCCATCACCCAGGGGCCACCCAAGAAGCTGTTCTAATTAAAATGGCTCTATCTGACACAACTATGAACACACGCCAAGTCAAAACCTGAGGACAACACTACAGTCGTGGCCAAAAGTTTTGAGAATGATACAAATATTAATTTTCACAAAGTCTGCTGCCTCAGTTTGTATGATGTCAATTTGCATATACTCCAGAATGTCATGAAGAGTGATCAGATGAATTGCAATTAATTGCAAAGTCTCTCTTTGCCATGCAAATGAACTGATTCCCCAAAAAACATTTCCACTGCATTTCAGCCCTGCCACAAAAGGACCAGCTGACATCATGTCAGTGATTCTCTCGTTAACACAGGTATGAGTGTTGACGAGGACAAGGCAGGTGTGAGTGCATCTGCACGCACAGTGAGGCGAAGACTTTTGGAGGATGGCCTGGTGTCAATACGGGCAGCAAAGAAGCCACTTCTCTCCAGGAAAAACATCAGGGACAGACTGATATTCTGCAAAAGGTACAGGGATTGGACTGCTGAGGACTGGAGTAAAGTCATTTTCTCTGATGAATCCCCTTTCTGATTGTTTGGGGCATCCGGAAAAAAGCTTGTCCGGAGAAGACAAGGTGAGCGCTACCATCAGTCCTGTGTCATGCCAACAGTAAAGCATCCTGAGACCATTCATGTGTGGGGTTGCTTCTCAGCCAATGGAGTGGGCTCACTCACAATTTTGCCTAAGAACACAGCCATGAGTAAAGAATGGTACCAACACATCCTCCGAGAGCAACTTCTCCCAACCATCCAGGAACAGTTTGGTGACGAACAATGCCTTTTCCAGCATGATGGAGCACCTTTCTATAAGGCAAAAGTGATAACTAAGTGGCTCGGGGAACAAAACATTGATCTTTTGAGAGAAAGAATGAAAGAACCCCATTAATAGCCAGCCAAAACCCAAGAATTCAACACGCTAAACACACATAAACTGGGCTTGCCCAGACAGAACAATTGCTTCCTTTAAAACGAAAAATAATAAAGTTCCAGGAAACTCCCCAGACCTTTATCCCATTGAGAACTGGTGGTCAATCCTCAAGAGGCAGGTGGACAAACAAAAACCCACAAATTCTGACAAACTCCAAGCATTGATTATGCAAGAATGAGCTGCCATCAGTCAAGATGTGGCCCAGAAGTTAATTGACAGCATGCCAGGGCGGATTGCAGAGGTCTTGAAAAAGAATGGTCAACACTGCAAATATTGACTATTTAACTTCATGTAATTGTCAATAAAAGCCTTTGACACTTATGAAATTCTGACACTGAAGCAGCAAACTTTGTGGAAAATGAATATGTGTCATTCTAAAAAAACTTTTGGCCACGACTGTACAGAGGGAAAATCTTTTTTATGTGCTTTAACAAACAACATGTATGATTTTAGACCACAAGTTGAACTATTTTAGAACATAGGACAGACCCTTTTTAAAAGGCAACGACTGTTCTCATCCATTTTGCTTAACGCGTTGTTAGCATCATGGTACCTACTATTGTTATTATTTGGATTGCATAACTTTAATATTGAAATATTGTTTTCAGACCTCCTGCAGAGGTCATTCTTTATGTCACGGAGGCCCCACTTCCCCCCTCTCCACCACCGACCAGTCCACCCTGTTTTCTCTGTGTTGGACCACAGTGTACAGGAGCCTGTTAGCACAATGGCTATATCAGAGAAATCGAGTGTATTACACCCATAACACTGAGAGGACAAGTCCACCCTTCAAGAATGGACAAAGGGTGTGGAGGGGGACTTCTGGGATGGAGAGAGGGGTGGCGAGAGAGAGAGAACAGAGAGAACAGAGAGAGCGAGAGAGAGAGAGAGAGAGAGAGAGAGAGAGAGAGAGAGAGAGAGAGAACAGGGAGAGAGAGAGAGAGAGAGAGAGAGAAACAACAGAAAGAGATTGAGACAAAGTGAGACAGAGAGAAAGAAAGAGATAGTGGGCAAGACAGAGACAGAGAGAGACAAAGAAAGACAGAGACAGAGAGAGACAAAGAAAGACAGAGGGAGAGAAACATAGAGACGGGAAAGAGACAGAAATGGGGGGAGCGAGAGTGTAGCAGGGGATTTAAACAGATCCACCTTTGTGTGTGGTGAAACACTGCTTGACTTGGCCCCATTAGGTGGAGGGGTGCTCAGATTCCACTCTTGTGCCCATGCCAGGTTCTGAGGGTGGCACCACCCAGGCCGGGCACAGCGCCAGAACGCTACGGACCTTTTGTGACCCAGGATTCACATGGCAGGTGGGTAATGAATAACAATGCCTACACACACACTCATACCAACACACACTCTTGCAAATTGTATATACACAACTGCATGTACAGTCAAGCACACACAAAGACTCTCATACACATTTATACTGCACATACACGCTGTTTCAAAATCTTCCATGCACAAAAACACACAGCAGGCTTTGAGGGATCATTCTAGCAGGTGACAGTGGTGCAGCAGGTAAACTAAGTGGTTACTGTTTCTAGGCCGTCATTGTAAATAAGACTTTGTTCTTAACTGACTTGCCTAGTTAAACAAAGGTCAAAGTAAAAAAAAAAAAATGAAATTGGTCTATGCTACATTTCCCCAGAGTTCTCAAGGGGGAAAGGTCTAAGAAGAGTGAGGTGGTGGTGAGAGGGTAGGAGGGGAGTATCTGACATGCTTTCCTGAGTTGCATTTCTATTCAATTATAGGGAGAAATAAGAGTGTGGGGGGGGGATAACAGTGTGGAGGGGGGTATGCTAGTGTTGTTGTGCTAAGGGACTTCACACCACACGCAGATCAACAATTGGCTGGTGTGGTCACTATCCTGTACTGTAGAGTCAACAAGAATGGGACAGGCAAAGGGAGGATGTGAAAGGGGAACAAACAACGCACACACACACACACACATGGCTATCAGAATAGGAGAAGAGGAAAGGGAAGCAATATGGAAACTGTCTCTATAAATAAGGTAAACAAAGGTCAGTATTTTCTCAAGCACGTTGTAAATCACCTACGTACATAATTCAGTCATTACACACACACACACACACACACACACACACACACACACACACACACACACACACACACACACACACACACACACACACACACACACACACACACACACACACACACACACACACACACACACACACACACACACACGCACACACACACACACGCACACACACACACACATGCACACACACACACACATACACAAACACATATCCTTGGCGTACGCATCACTGACAAACTAAAATGGACCACCCACACAGACAGTGTGGTGAAGAAGGTGCAACAGAGCCTCTTCAACCTAAGGAGGCTAAAGAAATGTGACTTGTCACCTAAAACACTCACAAACTTTAACAGATGCACAATTGAAAGCATCCTGTCGGGCTGTATCACCACCTGGTACGGCAACTGCACCGCCCGCAACCGCAAGGCTCTCCAGAGGGTAGTGCGGTCTGCACAACGCATCAGCGGGGGCAAACTACCTGCCCTCCAGGACACCTACACCACCCGATGTCACAGGGAGGCCAAAAAGATCATCAAGGCCATCAACCACCCGAGCCACTGCCTGTTCACCCCGCTATCATCCAGAAGGCGAGGTCAGTATAGGTGCATCAAAGCTGGGACCGAGAGACTGAAAAACAGCTCAAGGCCATCAGACTGTTAACAGCCATCACTAGCACATTAGAGGTTGCTGCCTATAGGCCTAGACTAGGAATAACTGGCCACTTTAAGGAATGGAACACTAGAGGGATAAAGGGGGATAAATAGTCTAGAGGGACTAGAGGGATAAATAGTCACTAATAATGTTTACATATCTGGTATTACTCATTTTATATGTATATCTTGTATTCTACAATATTCTACGGTATCTTAGTCACTTTAATAATGTTTACATATCTGGCTTTACTCATTTTATATGTATATCTTGTATTCTACAATATTCTACTGTATCTTAGTCACTTTAATAATGTTTACATATCTGGCTTTACTCATTTTATATGTATATCTTGTATTCTACAATATTCTACTGTATCTTAGTCACTAAAATAATGTTTACATATCTGGCATTACTCATCTCATATGTATATCTTGTATTCTACAATATTCTACTGTATCTCAGTCCGTTCCGCTCTGACATCGCTCGTCCATATGTATATAGTCTTAATTCATTCCTACTTAGATTTGTGTAATTTGTTAGATATTACCTGTTAGATACTACTGCACTGTCGGAGCTAGAAGCACAAGCATTTAGTTAGATATTACTGCACTGTCGGAGCTAGAAGCACAAGCATTTAGTTAGATATTACTGCACTGTCGGAGCTAGAAGCACAAGCATTTAATTAGATATTACTGCACTGTCGGAGCTAGAAGCACAAGCATTTAGTTAGATATTACTGCACTGTCGGAGCTAGAAGCACAAGCATTTAGTTAGATATTACTGCACTGTTGGAGCTAGAAGCACAAGCATTTAGTTAGATATTACTGCACTGTTGGAGCTAGAAGCAGAAGCAATAACATCTGCTAATCACATGCAGGGTATTTTAGGTTGTTTGTTTAGGTAATCCACTAGTAGCTCCCAGCCGTCAGTCTGTCTGGGGCCAAACACCTTCTATTGTGTGTCTGTGTGTGTTTATGTGCGCACATACGAGCTCTGTGTGTATGCATACAACTTTGCAGGGTCACTAATTCTCCAAACATCCCATCCCAGAATCACAAAGTCCCCAGCACTGCTGTCACTCTGCTAACCCCTGACCCCTTGTCATGTCTCTTAGACCTGTTGCTGCTCCAACTGACCTTCCCTTCCACTGCCTGTCCCTGAGAAGAGGCCCACTCCAGATCCAGAAATGAGGTAATGTGTTGACATGGAAGCAATACCCCTGGAAGCTAAAAATGCTGTCAGCTGCTTTGTCATGGTAACGCCCCTGTCGTTAACCCCTGGCTGGTTGAACCTGGTGGTGAGGCGGGTGAGGAGGGCTGAGGAGGATGGGTAACCTGATATGTAGGATAATGGTGTGCGGTTAGGGCAGGTTACAGTGCTAACGTGTAGCGTTTATTCCACACATTTGATGTGCAGACAGACACGATAGAGGGACACCCCAAACATTAACAGAAAACAGTTCAATTGAAAATGTATGGCTGGCTTTGAAGTTTCAAAATGGGCACGACCAGAAATGAGTGTGTCGAGTTTCTCTCCATCTATCTGTCTTGTTGATCTCTTTCTTCATCTCACTAAACTACCATACTCTCACCCTCTCCATCTATTCTCTGTTTCTCCATCTATTCTCTCTGTCTCTCCATCTATTCTCTCTGTCTCTCCATCTTTTCTCTCTGTCTCTGCCTCTATTCTATCTTCCTTCATCCCTACCTTCATCCCTACCTCCTCAATATTGACTTCCTAACTGGGGTCATGACTTAACCAGGAAACGTGTGTTTAAAGACCGATCGCCCCCTCTTCCCATAACCCACTGCTTCATCTTTCACATCGCAGGCCGTTTATTAAAGCAGTGCTACATCCCTGTCTCTCTATATATCTATCGCTCGCTCTCTTTTCCGCTTCTATCTCTCCCCCTTCTCTCTTCCTCTCTCCCCCTTCTCTCTCCCTCTCTCCCATTCCTCCCTGGCGAGATGCTTCAAGGGATATTTCTCCTGCAGTATGACAGGGTTGTGCATCAAGCAGGATCAAGGTTTATAATCCTTGAGACGTGTGGAAAAATTAATCCCCTGTCATACTTGAGTAAAAGTAAAGATACCTGAATAGTAAAATTGAAAGTCACCCAGTAAAATACTACTTGAGTAAAAGTCTAAAAGTATCTGGTTTTAAATGTACTTAAGTACAGTGGTGTAAAAAGTACGCAATTGTCATACTTGAGTAAAAGTTCAAAGTAAAAGGAAATTCTATACATCAAATTCCTTATATTAAGCAAACCAGATGAAACAATTTTTTTATTTCTATTTTTTTTATTTACATTAGACAGGGGAACACTCAGAAATCTTTTACAAGCACAGTGTTTGTGTTTAGTAAGTCTGCCAGATCAGAGGCAGTAGGGATGACAAAGCGTTATTGGACCATATTGCTGTCCTGCCCGAGCATTTTAAATGTAAAGTACTTTTGGGTGTCATGTAAAACGTATGGATTAAAAAGTGCATTATTTTCTTTAAGAATGTAGTGAAGTAAAAGTAAAAGCTGTCAAAAATATAAATAGTAAAGTAAAGTACAGACACGTTAAAAAAAATACTTTTTACTTAAGAACTTTACACCAGTGCCCCTACAACAGGAAAACATACACCTCTTCCCTGGCTGGTGCTCGCGCTCCCAGCCTCTCACATTACATTTCACCTCCGGCTACACCTCACACACACACACGTCACATACATACCGCTATCCCCACCCCCTGAGTTCTGGCTCTGACCCAGACTTTCATCAGTGTATGTGTGTGTGCGTGCGATTGTTTGTGTGTGTGTCCGTATGTCAGTGTGTTTACCGAGGGGGAAAAGGCTAGTGTGCCAGCGGCACAGAGATTGTGATTAGAAGAGGCCTTTTCTTATTAAAATGGGCATTGAGTCGAGACTCTGGCCCATCAGAGTAGATCAAGCCTTTTTTTCCTGGGCGCTCTTTTTGTCATAACCCCTAACTGATTACCACAGCCAGGCCTTTCATTCCCAGAAGAGTTCTGCACTCGGGAAGCAGATGACGAGGGAAGAAAAGACCACCTCCTCCGCCTGCCAGGATAGAGGGAGCTTAAGATAGAAATCGTAGGAAGAGAGAGATGGAATGAGAGAGGGAGGGAATGAGAGAGAGATAGATGAAACACTCGTCAAGGTGTTTGCAATCAGCCTCCATTGTGAGAAACCAAGGGAGAGTTGGCAGGCAAAGCATCTATGTGTGGTTATATTGGTGTTGTATTCAGCTGTGCTGCTCACTCTACAGGATTGAAATGTTAAGAGAGAAGTCACGGATAAAGGTGTGATCGTACCTCAATAAATATCGCAAACGTACACACAGAAGCACATACACATTTCACAGAGATGGATCACTTACACACATGCACACATGCTCACACACACACCTCAACATCACTTCTAGAATACCCTTGATCAGAGGGATTTTGGGGAGATGGTGAAGAGATGGATGAAGTGGAGAAAAAGGAAGACTGCCAAACTGGAACTAAATCTCTCCCACTTAACTCCCTTTCTTTGTCTTATTCTCCATCTCGCTGCCCCCTTCCTTCTCTCTCTCCTTTTTGCAAAAGTACTATTTCTCCCTCAGTCAAGTCAATGAAAGTGGCAGTGGCTCTCTTTTCTTTTCAGAGCCTCACTCCCTCTCTCATTCACTCTCTTTCAAATTATCTGCCCGAGCCCTCTGTTGATTGGAACCCATGTCTCTCTCTCTCCCTCCCCCTCACTCTCTCTTTCTCTCTCGCTCCTCCTTAGAGCCTTCTGTCTGTCCATCAACCAAGTTTTTCCAGGAGAGAATAAGAGAATAAGAGAGAGAGAGAGAGAAAAAGAGAGGAAGAAAAAGAAAGCGGGGTAGAAGAGTGGTGAGAGAGAAAGAGGATGAGACTGAAAAACATGGAGAGACGGAGAGAGGGAAGGACAGAGAGGGAAGCAGAGGGGAGAGCAGCCGAGAGGGCTGGGGTGTCTGGGTAGAGAGCGGCCTGGGGTATTTATTCTGGCGCTTTTGAGATGTTAATTTGCTTAGTGACTGCTTTAATCGTTCCCTCTTCCCGTCGCAGCCTTCAAAGAGAGGATGCTTTTCAAAAAGATGAGGGAGAGGAGTGGAGAGGGAGAGAAAGAGCTGGCTCCAAAACCATTCTTTACACAATGTCCCCTGAATGTTCACGGTCGTTAGTTGAATATTTGCTGGAAAATTAATGGAGTTTTAACAGTGTGGTTACATGTGGGTTATGCGGGTGGCGTTCGGTTGCGTTTGTTGTGTTTGCATTGTCAGAGCGCTGCCCGCCTGCTTGGGTCACACTCAACAAGCACTTTTATCCTGGCCTGAATGGGGTGTGAGGAGAGAGGGCGATGAGTGTTATGAACGGCAGGGGAAAGCGTTGAGCCAGGACCGCGGTACGAGCAGGAAGAAACTTTCAGCACCTCCAGTAATGATCGCTGAATTACAATTCATCTGGTGGAAAGAGGGGGAGAGGGAGCGAGGAAGGGAGTGAGGAGAGGGAGGGCAAGCTTTTTTTACATAAGTGAAGCTAAACAAGCAAGAAATATGAGGACTCTAAGGTACAGCAATTATTTTGGGGTGATTGCCGAAAAAATAAGGGGCGAAAGGATTCTCCCTCATGAGACGTTTGGTCCTCTTTGTCATGCTTTTCCTTTCCCCTACCTGGTGCTAATAGATTCTCGTTTCTCCTTACAGCAACACAAAATGAGCTTCTCTAGAAAGGCAGAAAAAGTGATGCGCACATTCAATTCTATTCTATTCTAGTGTGTGTGTGCGCGTGCTTGTGTGTTGGAATAGAGACAGGCGATAATGTTCACCACGGTGCTGTCACCAGAGACAGCCTGACTAGCACTAACAACCCTGGAGAGCGAGGGAAAGGTAGAGAGGGGGAGGGAGGGAGGGAGGGCAAGAGAGAGAGAGGGAGGGAGGGGTGACACAAAGCAATACATGAAGAGAGGGAGAAAGATAGGGGGGAAAAGGGGGTGGAAGAAAGAGGGAGACTACAGATGCAAACCTAATATGCATTTGTGTATTTAAAGTCATGAGGGACTAGAGGGATAAATAGAATTACATGATGAATTTAGATGATGCTCCCTAGTGCATATTTAACAATGTTAACAGAGAGAGACAGAGAGATACAGAGAGAAAGAGAGAGAGACAGTCAGACAGAGAGAGAGGAGAGAAAGAGAAGAGAGAGACAGAGACAGAGACAGAGATAGGCCTACATCTCATACAAGTACATCAATACTGGAAAGCTGTGTCATATGTAATACCCCATAATCCAATAATGTGAACCACTTTCAGTTGAGAAGGTCTACGGTCAGGATCAACAGGTTAAGGTTAGGAGAATAGAGCAAGAGAAGGTCTACGGTCAGGATCAACAGGTTAAGGTTAGGAGAATAGAGAAAAACACTACAATTCCACTCTTTGGACACAATCCTTCCTCTCTCTGACTCTAATCTGGTCATACACACACAAACACACTCACTCATGCAAGTACACCTCTTGCTACAACAGAACAGGCGGGTGGATAGGCAGGTTGACTTGAAAGAGCAGCGCTTTCCCTGTCCTTGATACAGTGTTTTTAAAGGTGGTGTAGAGGTTTAGCAGCTCAACCATAAACTCCCAGTCTGCTCCCCACCCATCCCTCCCTCCCTCCCCAATGAGAGGTGTCAGAACAGTCTGCCACCTTCACGGTTCAGCCACCCAAGTCGCCTGCATCCAACACATACACACAGAAACTCGCGCACATGAACGCAATACACAGACAAACATGTACACACACACACACAGTTACACACAGAAACTCACATGAACGCAATAATACACATTGACTCACACATAAACACACACATCGATACACACACATACACACACAAACACTTGTGACACGTCCTTCCCACAATCCCCCCTCAACAGACGACTAGCGGCAGAGAGCGCTACCCTGCTACCCAGGCTCATAGAAACAAGGGAATGAGAGAAAAGAAAGGAGCCGAAAAGCAAACCCCCGGTCCTTCTCACGGGGCCCTCCCTGGCCCCTGTACCTCTCTCCCCTTCGCCCCTGTGCTCTGTGTACATCCTGGCAGCCCCCGAGCACCCAGCTGTCAGGATCCTGACGTCTTAATCAATCCTGGCCCTCAACCCTGTCATGCATACCAGCAAGATGGATGAACAACTTAGTGACCTTTGACCCTCAGCCAACGTTCACAATCCTCTGACCCCCCCTAACCCACATCCCCCCCCAACCTCACTGCTTCAACAATGATGGAGGAGTCCCATTCACTCACCACTGCTGGGAACCAGAGGCCAAGGTACCCCCATAACCTTTACACACACACACACACACACACCCTCTTTCTGACAGAGGACTTGAGACTCAACCCCCCATCTGAGGTGGACCCTGGACTGACGCTCGGGTAGCCATGGAGACCCAGGCAGAACGTGAGTGTGTGTCTGACCCAACTCTGATGTGATAGAGCACATACCACTGATGTTATATGACACAGCACATACAGTGAGGGAAAAAAGTATTTGATCCCCTGCTGATTTTGTACGTTTGCCCACTGACAAAGAAATTATCAGTCTATAATTTTAATGGTAGGTTTATTTGAACAGTGAGAGACAGAATAACAACAAAACAATCCAGAAAAACTGTTATAAATGGAATTGCATTTTAATGGGGGAAATAAGTATTTGACCCCCTCTCAATCAGAACGATTTCTGGGTCCCAGGTGTCTTTTATACAGGTAACGAGCTGAGATTAGGAGCACACTCTTAAAGGGAGTGCTCCTAATCTCAGCTTGTTACCTATATAAAAGATACCTGTCCACAGAAGCAAGCAATCAATCAGATTCCAAACTCTCCACCATGGCCAAGACCAAAGAGCTCTCCAAGGATGTCAGGGACAAGATTGTAGACCTACACAAGGCTGGAATGGGCTACAAGACCATCGCCAAGCAGCTTGGTGAGAAGGTGACAACAGTTGGTGCGATTATTCG
>QNTS01010653.1:9336-22179 GCA_003317085.1 Hucho hucho
CACACACACACACACACACACACACACACTCTCTCACGCCATTGGAGGCTGCTGAGGGGGCGAGGGCTTATAATAATGGCTGGAATGGAGCTAATGGAATGGCATGGAAACCATGTGTTTGATGTATTTGATACCATTCCACTCAGTGACAACCGGTCATTCAGGGCAGGTGGGGAAGAGCCCCATCTGTTTTGAGCCCCACCTGTTTAGCGTAAAAATCACTGACTTTACAGAGCCGCACACAAACATGGTCTCTTTTTTGCGTTCTTGTGTAAGGCAGCTCAAAATGCAGGTGTTTCAGTCTAGCTCAGTGCTTTCTGTTGTGGTGGGGCAGCCAACGAAAATACGGAGCGCAGGGGTTGGTAATGTTCTCTAGTTGCGCCGTGATTGGCTCAGTGTTCTATCACTCATGGGGACACTACGTCACTGCAAAATCTATGGGGAGAGCTCGAAAATTAAAGCCCCTTGGGTGCTGCCATAGATTTACATTAGAAGTGCCCATCCAAAAAGGCTCAAGGTTATTGGCCACAGATAAAATGACATCAAATCACGTTATATCTATCGTAGATTTGATTGGACTGATCATGTCAACGTCATACTTTCAAAATCTTAGCTAGCAAGCTGGACAAGCAGTTATCATTGTGAATCAAGTCGACAATCTACAGGTAAATGTAATGTCTGTGGTTCAGTAGTAGAAGGAGTCAAGCGCAGGAGGTAAGTTGCGTGTGAAAAGGTATTTAATAATGTCGCCAGACGAAACCACAATGCACACTAAATACCCACACGAACATATAAATAAACGGGCGCAACACAAGCCACCCGGAATACCGAGAACCAAAAATCAAATACCCACAGTACACAGACTGGGAAAGTAGCGATGACACAGAGTACAACTATCACAATCACGCACAAGGGAAAGAGGGGAAAGCAAGGAATATAACGGGCGTGATTGGGAGAAAATTAATAACAGGTGTGTACACTCAAGACAAAACCAACAGACACACGAAAAGGGGAGCGGTGATGGTTAGAAAACCGGTGACGTCGAACGCCGAACACCGCCCGAACAAGAAGAGGGACCGACTTCGGCGGAAGTCGTGACAGCAAATCCTTTTCCATCCTTGTCATATGAAGAGAAATGATAGATAAAACGTTTTGGTGCTCATCAGCCATTGGACATAAACATTACACAAAAGTTGGAAATCGCAAATTCAACAATGATTGGTTTGGAATGAATCAGTGGGTGGGTGTGTGGTCCAAGCTTAAATGGATAAACATTCACATGTCTTGGGCCAGAAAAGGTTGAATACATTGGCCATGCTGTCAACCCAGCATGACTTCTGCCGCGTTCAAAAAAACTGGAAACTTCGGAACTGGGAAATCTCAGACTTCAGTGAGTTCAAGACAACTGGGAACTTGGAAAAAACGAACTCCAACAGGGAAAATACGTTTTGAACGGTCATCCAACCTGGAATTCCAAATCGGGAACTCTGGCCTAATTCGAGATAAGACCCAGATGCAGACAGTTCGAAGTAACAAAACTTTATTACAAAAACAGGGGGCAGGCAAACAACAGGTCAAGGGCAGGCAGAGGTTAGTAATCCAGAGCAGAGTCCGAAAGGTACAGGACGGCAGGCAGGCTCAGGGTAGACAGAGGTCAGTAATTCAGAGCAGTGTCACAAGGTACAAGGTTTTAGGGGATAATGGGGAAAATGGGCAAAATCTGGAGGGGGGTGGAGACAAACACAAGACAGGTGAAACAGATCAGGATGTGTTCCTCAAGGCTCCGTTTTGGGACTACTATTGTTTTCACTATATATTTTACCTCTTGGTGATGTCATTCGGAAACATAATGTTAACTTTCACTGCTATGCGGATGACACACAGCTGTACATTTCGATGAAACATGGTGAAGCCCCAAAATTGCCCTCCCTGAAGCCTGTGTTTCAGACATAAAGAAGAGGATGGGGCAAATGTTATACTTTTAAACTCGGACAAAACAGAGATGCTTGTTCTAGGTCCCAAGAAACAAAGATATCTTCTGTTGAATCTGACAATTAATCTTGGTGGTTGTACAGTCGTCTCAAATAAAACTGTGAAGGACCTCGGCGTTACTCTGGACCCTGATCTCTCTTTTGACAAACACATCAAGACTGTTTCAAGGACAGCTTTTTTCCATCTACGTAACATTGCAAAAATCTGGAACTTTCTGTCCAAAAATGTTGCAGAAAAATGTTTCCATGCTTTTGTCTAGGTTAGCCTCTTCGGGCTAGGGGGCAGTGTTCGGAGGTTTGGAGAGTCTGGCGTGCCCAAAGTAAAATTCCTGGTACTCAGGCCCAGAAACTAGGACATTCACATATTAGTAGTAGTATTGGAGTATTGGATAGAAAACACTCTGAAGTTTCTAAAACTGTTAAAATAATGTCTGTGAGTATAACAGAACTGATTTGGAAGGCGAAAACCCGAGGACAATCCATCTGGAAAATCTGAATCTGTCATGTCACACTGTTTTCAATTGGCATGCTATTCAAAGCCGGGTATTTTAGCTCTAGATGTCCACTAGATGTCAACAGTCTTTAGAAAAGGTTGCAGGCTTTTATCTTGAATAACCAAGGAGTAAGAGATGTTCTTCCTGAGGTCTAGTGAAGTGTACTGTTATAGATCACGCACGTAACAGTGAGCGTGCTCTTAGCTCTTTTTCTCTTCTATTCAACAGGCTATATTCCGTCTTAAATATTATCGTTTCTATTCATATTAGGATATCTAAGTATTGATTAGAAACTCTGTTTGACTTGTTTCAACAAACTTTACCGGTACTTTTGGGATATTGTTTGTCTGCATGGATGAACGCCTTTGAGCAGGTGGATTACTGAACAAATCGCGCCAACCAAAAGGAGCTTTATGGATATAAAGAGGGACTTTATTGAACAAAATGACCTTTTATTGTGTAGCTGGGACGCTTGGGATTGCCATCAGATGAAGATCTTCAAAGGTAAGTGATTTATTATATGCTATTTTTGAGTTTTGTGACACCTCTGCTGGTTATGTTATTATGCTAATTGAATATGTGTGCAGGGCACTGTCCTCAGACAATCAAATGTTCTGCTTTCGCCGTAAAGCCTTTTTGAAATCTGACAACGCTGTTAGATTAACAAGATTCTAAGCTTTTGAATGGTGTGCAACACTTGTATTTTCATGAATGTCTTAAAATAACTATTTTTGTAATTTGAATTTGGCACTCTGCATTTCACCGGATGTCAAAATCGATCCTGTTCAAGGGATCGTATCCCTAACAGGCTTTAGACTACTGCAATGCTCTACTTTCCGGCTACCCGGATTAAGCACTAAATAAACTTCAGTTAGTGCTACTTATCCTACTTATCTTTCCATTTTGTCCTGCCGTACATACCTACACGTACGCTGCGGTCACAAGATGCAGGCCTCCTTACTGTCCCTAGAATTTCTAAGCAAACAGCTGAAGGCAGGGCTTTCTCCTATAGAGCAAAATTTTTATGGAATGGTCTGCCTATCCATGTGAGTGACGCAGACTCGGTCTCAACCTTTAAGTCTTTATTGAAGACTCATCTCTTCAGTAGGTCCTATGATTGAGTGTAGTCTGGCCCAAGAGTGTGAAGGTGAATGGAAAGGCACTGGAGCAACGAACCGCCCTTGCTGTCTCTGCCTGGCCGGTTCCCCTCTTTCCACTGGGATTCTCTGCCTCTAACCCTAATACAGGGGCTGAGTCACTGGCTTACTGGTGCTCTTCCATGCCGTCCCTAGGAGGGGTGCGTCGCTTGAGTGGGTTGAGTCACTGACGTCATCTTCCTGTCCGGGTTGGCACCCCCCCTTGAGTTGTGTCGTGGCGGAGATCTTTGTAGGCTATACTAAGCCTTGTCTCAGGGTAGTAAGTTGGTGGTTGAAGATATCCCTCTAGTGGTGTGGGGGTTGTGTCTCCTGTTTCAGCCACCAGTATTTATGCTGCAGTAGTTTATGTGTCGGGGGGATAGGGTCAGGCTGTTATATCTGGAGTATTTCTCCTGTCTTATCCGGTGTCCTGTGTGAATTTAATTATTCTCTCTCTAATTCTCTTACTTTTTCTCTTTCTTTCTTTCTTTCTCTCGGAGGACCTGAGCCCTAGGACCATGCCTTAGGACTACCTGGCCTGATGACTCCTTGCTGTCCACAGTCCACCTGGCCGTGCTGCTGCTCCAGTTTCAACTGTTCTGCCTGCGGCTATGGAAACCTGACCTGTTCAACGGACGTGTTACCTGTCCCAGACCTGCTGTTTTCAACTCTCTAGAGACAGCAGGAGTGGTAGAGATACTCTGAATGATCGGCTATGAAAAGCCAACTGACATTTACTCCTGAGGTGCTGACCTGTTGCACCCTCGACAACCACTGTGATTATTATGATTTGACCCTGCTGGTCATCTATGAACATTTGAACAACTTGGCCATGTTCTGTTATAATCTCCACCCGGCACAGCCAGAAGAGGACTGGCCACCCCTCATAGCCTGGTTCCTCTCTATGGTTCTGGCCTTTCTAGGGAGTTTTTCCTAGCCACCGTGCTTCTACACCTGCATTGCTTGCTGTTTGGGGTTTTAGGTTGGGTTTCTGTACAGCACTTTGTGACATCAGCTGATGTAAGAAGGGCTTTATAAATACATTTGATTGATTGAATTTGATTGAGTGTGACAGCTCTGACATGAAGATCACTGACGTCATCATGATTCAACCTTGTTTTTTTCAGAGTTCCCAGTTGTCTTGAAAGCACCATAAATCCAGAGCATACCAGACTTTGATGACAAAATTTGCCCTCAAGAGGGACCGCCGCGTCACCTTCCTGTTCAGGTGAGCACAGCACAACAAGGTGTGTTCAAAAATGTATTGTATGCTGCTGCATAAATGATGTAACATGCCAGGGGGATATGTATACTGTAGCTAAGAAAGTAATATTAAGTGTATGTTGTGTAGTAAGCTGTTAGTAGCCCATGTGTCTCACCCTAATCATTTGGTCCCTTCCCCCTCATAACCTAACCTACTGTTCTGACTTGGTGGTGGTGTTTTAGAGAAATGTAATCATTGAATATTGTAAGAGCTTTCATTGTCTGCTTATATGCCCCATTTACTTATCCTTTGGTTCTGACTTGGTGTACAGGGAGAGTACTGTAAGAACGGCCCAGGTTCTGAATTCTGTCGCTGTACATTTCAAAAGTGCTGAACAAATAATTATATTGACTATGTTCGTCCTAGCTCGCTGATTAATGTCTTAATCGAAATTAAGGATTGCCTCTTATCTGTTTGTCATTCCCTTATGCCATAGTTTGTACATCTCAATTGTCAGTAGAAACCACATTTGATTAAGCAAGTCACCCATATCAGCTATGTTTTATAAAAGGCAGTAAATGGGGCTGAATGAACTATTTCGCTGCCAGACAAGGCTCCGCTGATAGCCAAGTGTAGCAGTGTTAAGGATTCACTCCATGGTGCTGAAAAGATGGTGCCGCAGTTGTGACAGCTTTATGTAGGCCCTGACAGTTTGTGGGCTCTGTTTGTCACCGTTATTGTGCAATTAATATATTGTTTAGTGTTGTGTGGTGTAGTGGCTTTGCTGGTATGCATCTAAAATTGGTTTGGGGATTTTGCCCCACCAAGATTTACGTGCTAAAATCGCCACTGATTCAGCTCCAGCCATTACCGCAAGCCTGTCCTCCCCAATTAAGGTGCCACCAACCTCCTGTGACACACACAAATGCAAGCAAGCAGGCGCACACACGCGCCTCATCTATCCCTTCCTTCCCTTCTACATTTTGCCTTTTTAATTAAATCTATCACTGCTTTATAATATGGATGTACATTATGTTCATTCATGTCTGTCAAATATAAAAGATAAAAGGTTAAAGGGAATGTTGGCATATCAGATATCACTTTTAATTTAACTCATTTATCTTAGGAAAGTTATATAGCCCTACTATTCGATTATAGGTAGAATGACTCAAGGTAAACTATCGTCTCGTATAGGTCAACTACTATTCTACTGTGAAAACGTCCCATAAATGTCTGTCGAGAGCTGCAAATGATAAAACATGAGGAAATGTCGCCACCGTGCGGACGTTTGTTATTTTTCATTTCACACACACACCCGGGACACACGCAATGTGACGTCACAATTTCCGTCTGTTACGCGGGAATCACAGAGTGATCCAAAATAACCGGCGCATCACCTGCTACTGTCGTTCCCGCTTTCACCTCGTTTACATCGTCTGAGCACGCGCAGAGAACTGCACCGTCTTTTACAGGTTAATGATTTAATTGATTGACATGGTTTTCAGAAATTAATCCACAGTTATTAGTAGGCTATAGGCCTGCCATTTAAAAGGCACAGTGCAGTCCAAATTCAGTTTTCAAGTATTTTATATAATATTGTACAACAGCTGATGAAACCAACACTGTAAAAGTGAGATTTTTTGTATCAGTGTTATTTCCTGATAGTTGCTTATTAAATATACAATGTACATAAGACCTTCTAATCAGGTGGTTTGCATAGGCGGGAGTTTCGGCTTTCCATGTTGACATCACCATGTGGTAAATTAGTTAATAGACCAATAACAAAGAGAGTTCCAAACCTCTCTATTCAGACCACCCAGAGACATTCCTAACTAAATTATTGCTTGTAAAATAGTTTTTTTGGGTAAAAAGCTACACTACCGGTCAAAAGTTTTAGAACACCTACTTATTCAAGGGTTTTTCTTTATTTTAAATATTTTCTACATTGTAGAATAATAGTGAAGACATCATAACTACGAAACAACACACATGGAATCATGTAGTAACCAAAAAAGTGTTATACAAATTAAAATATATTTTATATTTGAGACTCTTCAAATAGCCACCCTTTGCCTTGATAACAGCTTTGCACACTCTTGGCATTCTCTCAACCAGCTTCATGAGGTCGTCACCTGGTATGCATTTCAATTAACAGGTGTGCCTTCTTAAAAGTTAATTTGTGGAATTTCTTTCCTTTTTAATGCATTTGAGCCAATCAGTTGTGTTGTGACAAGGTATGGGTGGTATACAGAAGATTGCCCTATTTGGTAAAAGACCAAGTCCATATTATGGCAAGAACAGCTCAAATAAGCAAAGAGAAACGACAATCCATCATTCTTTAAGACATGAAGGTCAGTCAATACGAAACATTTCAAAAACTTTGAAAGTTTCTTCAAGTGCTGTTGCAAAAACCATCAAGCGCTATGATGAAATTGGCACTCATGAGGACCGCCACAGGAATGAAAGACCCAGAGTTACCTCTGCTGCAGAGGATAAGTTCCTTAGAGTTACCAGCCACAGAAATTGCAGCCCAAATAAAGGCTTCAGAGTTCAAGTAACAGACACATCTCAACATCAACTGTTCAGAGGATACTGCTGCAAAGAAACCACTACTAAAGGACACCAATAAGAAGAAGAGACTTGCTTGGGACAAGAAACACGAGCAATGGACATTAGACTTGTGGAAATTTGTCCTTTGGTGTGGTGTCCAAATTGGAGATTTTTGCTTCCAATCGCCGTGTCTTTGTGAGACGCAGTGTGGGTGAACGGATGATCTCCGCATGTGTATTTCCCACCGTGAAGCATGGAGGAGGAGGTGTTATGGTGTGGGGGTGCTTTGCTGGTGACACTGTCTGTGATTTATTTAGAATTCAAGGCACACTTAACCAGCATAGCTACCACAGCATTCTGCAGCGATACACCATCCCGTCTGGTTTGGGCTTAGTGGGACTATCATTTGTTTTTCAACAGGACAATGACCCAACACACCTCCAGGCTGTGTAAGGGCTATTTTACCAAGAAGGAGAGTGATGGAGTGCTGCATCAGATGACCTGGCCTCCACAATCCTCCGACCTCAACCAAATTGAGATGTTTTGGGATAAGTCAGACCGCAGAGTGGAGGAAAAGCAGCCAACAAGTGCTCAGCATATGTGGGAACTCCTTCAAGACTGTTGGAAAATCATTCCAGGTGAAGCTGGTTGAGAGAATGCCAAGAATGTGCAAACTGTCATCAAGGCAAAGGGTGGCTATTTGAAGAATCTCAAATATAAAATATATTGTGATTTGTTTAACACTTTTTTTGGTTACTATATGATTCCATATGTGTTATTTCTAGTTTTGATGTTTTCACTATTATTCTACATGTAGAAAATAGTAAAAAAAAAGAAAAACCCTTCTGCTGATTTTAATATAAATCTATTACTGTACGGTACTTCATTGTTAACAATAATTTATTTGATGTTGACTTAAAAACGACTGCATTGGGCCTTTAACATTTTTATTTTAGAGTCAGGCAGATATTGCAAGAATGACGTTAAAATACCATTTTCTTTTGACCATACTGGTGTTTTTGTTGCCGCTGGTTCCCATTCTGGGTTCAGAATGTCTCAAACAGGTAAACCGGTGGTCATCCCTCCAGAGCTCCCCGGCATTCTGAAGCAGTTCACCAAGGACGCCATCCGGACCCAACCTGAAGACCTGCTGGAATGGGCCACACTGTGAGTAGCATGAAGTTACGCCTAGCCACTGATCCAAGGTCAGTTTTGTATTGTAGCATCTGAGAGGAGAAGGATGAAAGTTGGCCCTTGACCTCGTCTGCTTCCCAAATTGAACCCTATTCATTACATAGTGCACTACTTTTGACCAGGGCCCATAGGGGACGAAGCCCACTGATCTAAGGTCAGTTGTAGCTGAACTGTGTGGAATATATGCCTGCAGGTACTTCAGTGCTCTGGTCCAGGGGCAGACGTTACCTGTGAACAGGACACCAGACAAAGTGGTAACCCCCAACACCATGGACCTCACATCTGAGGTACTCACCACAATGCACAAAAAGGTACGGGCCACACACACAAACGCACCACACATAGACACACACATGCATGACTCACGCGTGCACACACACTTACACACAAACGTGAACTCTCTCTCCTTCTCTCTCTCTGTCCCCGTCTCCCTACCCCCTTCTCTCTCCCCCTTCCCCTTCCCAGCTGCATAAGAATGGTACAGTCAGTAAGAAGGAGGTGAGCAAGCTGTGGCGGTCGTTAGGATTGGCTGACGACCTTCTCAGACACATCATGACAGTGGGCTGCTTCGGCGACGAACTCGACTGGATAAAATTCTTCGCCCTGGGCTGCAGCTATCTGGGAGGGGTACATATGATATTGTGCACACATGCAAGCACACACTCATGCATGCACATTGTACACACACACACACACACTTAATAACATACAGACATTATCAAATTACCTTTGGGCCCCTGTTATCGTGGTGACCTCGTGTAAGCCACCAGACGCCTGCGTCACCTTCGAGACCTTCCACTTCCTTTACTCCTACCTGGCTGCGGTGGACAGAGAGGTGTCCCAGGCCCAGATAGACCGAACCATTACCTACTTGGAGGCTCAGGCGTGAGTTGAACAGTTACACAACTACACGAAAAACAACACAACTACACAGCTATACAACTACACAACAACACAGCAACAAAAAAACTACACAGCTACAAAACAATTACGCAACTACGTAGCTACAAAACAACTAAACAGACACAACAACTACACAGAGACACAACAACTACACAACTACACAGCAGCTACACAGTGAAAACAAAAGCTCTCATGTACCAGGAGACGCAGGTGTGAGAAACTAAATTTACTTTGCACAAAATGTGTGTGTATCTCTGACTGTCTGTCTGTCTCTCAGGAAGGCGCGTGACGGGATGGTGAAGGTGTCGGACTTCGTCAACAGTCGTAAAGTGCGTTTGGGATAGACTCACCCTCTGTCACCCACAACCTACCCACTCCTCTCTTTAGAACTTTGTTCTAATAAAGATGGTTCCAGAGAAAAACTCTGTTATTGCTTTATCCTCCATCAATATCAGAGGACAGTGTTTCTGTATTACATTAAGTGAAATGTCAATCATGAAAAGTCATCACTGATTGAGGCTGCCACAAGAGGCCAGAAAAAAATAGTAAAAGTCAAACATAGAGATAGTTAGAGGACTCTAGTTCCCAAAAGCCTGTTTTTAGCATAGGCAACACTATAATGGGACACATACAATGTTGCGTTCTCTAACTATCTCTAGTCAAAGCCAAATCCTGAGAGATTGGTCACTGTCATATTTGTCAGCTTAATACATTGTATAAGATTTGTATTATTGCAGAGATGGGAGGATTCAAGTGAACGGACAGAGGTGCACGTCATTTAAAAAAATGAAAACATATAGACAGAGTTAAGATAACTGGTTTACTGTTGATAAAATAGGCAACAGGTGTTCTCAAACGTTTTCATGTCTAACCAGGTAGGTGCACGTCATTTAAAAAAATCTGGTCTGGACAGTTCTGCTACATATATATGTTCGCCTCTGCACTATCTATAGTTGGCCTAATATATGGGATATATACAGAATACTCCTTTCTCTTTATTTTAGTGGATAATCACCCGTTGAAGTGTCCTGGGGTAAGGCATGTTCCTCAGTCGAGCACCTGAGTCCATTTTGTTCAAGCTGGGCTGAAGCTGTTTTGGTACACTTTCTTTCAATATGTGATACATTGTTTGATAATGATGTTGCAAATTGTTTAGCTACACTGTGCTCTACTGAACGTCACTCTAGGTCAAATATAGATAAGGGGCGCTCGTTCCATTTTCTGTTGCAAAACGTTTAGCTACAGTGTGCCCTACTGAACACTGGTGAGAAAAGAAGATAATAGACGTGTTCAAACCAATAGACAAGATGTTTGTTGGTTGCGTCAGGGAAAGAAATGCTATTCGGTTGGATTTAAGTTTTTAGGGCGGGTTTAGTTTTCGGATACGGAAGAGGAAGGAGCTATGTTTTGAAAGCATTGTCAGAAGTTTAGAAAGTTACGAAAATGGGACTTGTTGAAATAACTTTACATGACATTATTTACACAGGACAGTGATACTATTAAAATACATGCTAATTCTATTTTAACAACGTGCGTGTCACTGTAACTGAAGGAAGGCAGTTTGGGAGAGGTAACTAACTTCGCTACGTTGATATCTAGCGTGTGCTTGCTTTGACAACAACTTAAACGTTTTTGAATGGTATTACTTGACTGTTACCAAGATGGATATACAACACCGGCAGCGTCCGGTCAAACCGGACCAGAGTTTTTGGGACAACCGAAGACTGTGGACCGCAAGGATTTTCTCCATGCTCTGCTGTGCGATGGTGGTGTCGGTCGTTGCCGTATTCTGCGCCTTTGTTTACCTCATCTTGAAAGGTACATCGTCTGTCATACAAGAGTTACAGAATTATAGTCGCGGATGAAGACCCTATTGGACAGTAGCTGAATAATCTTGCTTTTTGTTAATTGTTATGTAAATACAGTGGGGCAAAAAAGTATTTAGTCAGCCACCAATTGTGCAAGTTCTCTCACTTAAAAAGATGAGAGAGGCCTGTAATTTTCATCATAGGTACACTTCAACTATGACAGACAAAATGAGGAAAAGAAATCCAGAAAATCACATTGTAGGATTTTTTATGAATTTATTTGCAAATTATGGTGGAAAATAAGTATTTGGTCACATACAAACAAGCAAGATTTCTGGCTCTCACAGACCTGTAACTTCTTCTTTAAGAGCCTCCTCTGTCCTCCACTCGTTACCTGTATTAATGGCACCTGTTTGAACTTGTTATCAGTATAAAAGACACCTGTCCACAACCTCAAACAGTCACACTCCAAACTCCACTATGGCCAAGACCAAAGAGCTGTCAAAGGACACCAGAAACAAAATTGTAGACCTGCACCAGGTTGGGAAGACTGAATCTGCAATAGGTAAGCAGCTTGGTTTGAAGAAATCCACTGTGGGAGCAATTATTAGGAAATGGAAGACATACAAGACCACTGATAATCTTCCTCGATCTGGGGCTCCACGCAAGATCTCACCCCGTGGGGTCAAAATGATCACAAGAACGGTGAGCAAAAATCCCAGAACCACACGGGGGGACCTAGTGAATGACCTGCAGAGAGCTGGGACCAAAGTAACAAAGCCTACCATCAGTAACACACTACGCCGCCAGGGACTCAAATCCTGCAGTGCCAGACGTGTCCCCCTGCTTAAGCCAGTACATGTTCAGGCCCGTCTGAAGTTTGCTAGAGAGCATTTGGATGATCCAGATGAGGATTGGGAGAATGTCATATGGTCAGATGAAACCAAAATAGAACTTTTTGGTAAAAACTCAACTCGTCGTGTTTGGAGGACAAAGAATGCTGAGTTGCATCCAAAGAACACCATACCTACTGTGAAGCATGGGGGTGGAAACATCATGCTTTGGGGCTGTTTTTCTGCAAAGGGACCAGGACGACTGATCCGTGTAAAGGAAAGAATGAATGGGGCCATGTATCGTGAGATTTTGAGTGAAAACCTCCTTCCATCAGCAAGGGCATTGAAGATGAAACGTGGCTGGGTCTTTCAGCATGACAATGATCCCAAACACACCGCCCGGGCAACGAAGGAGTGGCTTCGTAAGAAGCATTTCAAGGTCCTGGAGTGGCCTAGCCAGTCTCCAGATCTCAACCCCATAGAAAATCTTTGGAGGGAGTTGAAAGTCCGTGTTGCCCAGCGACAGCCCCAAAACATCACTGCTCTAGAGGAGATCTGCATGGAGGAATGGGCCAAAATACCAGCAACAGTGTGTGAAAACCTTGTGAAGACTTACAGAAAACGTTTGACCTCTGTCATTGCCAACAAAGGGTATATAACAAAGTATTGAGATAAACTTTTGTTATTGACCAAATACTTATTTTCCACCATAATTTGCAAATAAATTCAT
>QNTS01010660.1:36717-49760 GCA_003317085.1 Hucho hucho
CAAGGTAAACCATGAAACACCTTTACAGTCAGAGATTAAAAGTACTCTGCAGTTCCAGAATTGCAAAAAACACATCTCATTTATTACATTTCACATTTCTACAGTGAGGGAAAAAAGTATTTGATCCCCTGCTGATTTTGTACGTTTGCCCACTGACAAAGAAATGATCAGTCTATAATTTTAATGGTAGGTTTATTTGAACAGTGAGAGACAGAATAACAACAAAAAAATCCAGAAAAACGCATGTGAAAAATTTTATAAATGGAATTGCATTTTAATGAGGGAAATAAGTATTTGACCCCTCTGCAAAACATGACTTAGTACTTGGTGGCAAAACCCTTGTTGGCAATCACAGAGGTCAGACATTTCTTGTAGTTGGCCACCAGGTTAGCACAAACCTCAGGAGGGATTTTGTCCCACTCCTCTTTGCAGATCTTCTCCAAGTCATTAAGGTTTCGAGGCTGACGTTTGGCAACTCGAACCATCAGCTTCCTCCACAGATTTTCTATGGGATTAAGGTCTGGAGACTGGCTAGGCCACTCCAGGACCTTAATGTGCTTCTTCCCGAGCCACTCCTTTGTTGCCTTGGCCGTGTGTTTTGGGTCATTGTCATGCTGGAATACCCATCCACGACCTATTTTCAATGTCCTGGCTGAGGGAAGGAGGTTCTCACCCAAGATTTGACGGTTAATGGCCCCGTCCATCGTCCCTTTGATGCGGTGAAGTTGTCCTGTCCCCTTAGAAGAAAAACACCCCCAAAGCATAATGTTTCCACCTCCATGTTTGACGATGGGGATGGTGTTCTTGAGGTCATAGGCAGCATTCCTCCTCCTTCAAACACGGCGAGTTGAGTTGATGCCAAAGAGCTCCATTTTGGTCTCATCTGACCACAACACTTTCACCCAGTTGTCCTCTGAATCATTCAGATGTTCATTGGCAAACTTCAGATGGCATGTATATGTGCTTTTTTGAGCAGGGGGACCTTGTGGGCGCTGCAGGATCTCAGTCCTTCACGGCGTAGTGTGTTACCAATTCTTTTCTTGGTGACTATGGTCCCAGCTGCCTTGAGATCATTGACAAGATCCTCCCGTGTAGTTCTGGGCTGATTCCTCATCGTTTTCATGATCATTGCAACTCCACGAGGTGAGATCTTGCATGGAGCCCCAGGCCGAGGGAGATTGACAGTTCTTTTTTGTTTCTTCCATTTGCGAATAATCGCACCAACTGTTGTCACCTTCTCACCAAGCTGCTTGGCGAGGGTCTTGTAGCCCATTCCAGCCTTGTGTAGGTCTACAATCTTGTCCCTGACATCCTTGGAGAGCTCTTTGGCCTTGGCCATAGTGGAGAGTTTGGAATCTGATTGATTGATTGCTTCTGTGGACAGGTGTCTTTTATACAGGTAACAAGCTGAGGGGATCAAATACTTTTTTCCCTCACTGTATATTCCATTAGAAGAATCACGTTGGAGCTTAAAAACTGGAAGTTCTTCTGGACATCTGGGGTCTTGAAGACAAAGGCAGTATCAGTGGCTTCAGTCTGGAGACACTCAGCATCCTAATAGGAAACGACACCAGTTGTATTCATTAAGGAAACCGTTTACCATTTAAGACGCAAACGGGGCAAAACGAGAGTAATCGTTCTGTTTAAGAATTTTATTTGTCACATGCGACAAAAAAAAAACAGGTGGTAGACTAACAGTCAAATGCTTACTTTCCATCCATTGTGGGAAATCTGCTAATTAAAGTAGAAAATAGTAACAATAGTAAATAACGTAAACGTTATGACAATAACTACTGTTCCCTGAAGGAGGGAAACAAAGTACAACATGTTGTGACTTCAATTGAAAGGACAATGAAAACCTTACCCTCGGTGGAAGCCCCGCCTTACACTGGCGATAAGCGTGAGGATTTTAACACGTTTATAAAATCACACACACACACACACAGTAAAATACTATTTTAGTAAAAGTCTAACAGTAATTGCTTTTAAATATACTTAAGTAAAAGCATAAATAATTTCAATTCTTTATATTAAGCAAACCAGATGTTCAGACAGAGAGATGTACTGTGATCAAATAGAGAATATCCTGACCGAGAGATCTACTGTGATCTAATATAGAATATCCTGACGGAGAGGTCTACTGTGATCTAATATAGAATATCCTGACGGAGAGGTCTACTGTGATCTAATATAGAATATCCTGATGGAGAGGTCTACTGTGATCTAATATAGAATATCCTGATGGAGAGGTCTTCTGTGATCTAATATAGAATATCCTGACAGAGAGATCTACTGTGATCTAATATAGAATATCCTGATGGAGAGGTCTACTGTGATCTAATATAGAATATCCTGATGGAGAGGTCTACTGTGATCTAATATAGAATATCCTGATGGAGAGGTCTACTGTGATCTAATATAGAATATCCTGACAGAGAGATCTACTGTGATCTAATATAGAATATCCTGACGGAGAGGTCTACTGTGATCTAATATAGAATATCCTGACAGAGAGGTCTACTGTGATCTAATATAGAATATCCTGACAGAAAGATCTACTGTGATCTAATATAGAATATCCTGACGGAGAGGTCTACTGTGATCTAATATAGAATATCCGATGGAGAGGTCTACTGTGATCTAATATAGAATATCCTGATGGAGAAGTCTACTGTGATCTAATATAGAATATCCTGATGGAGAGATCTACTGTGATCTAATATAGAATATCCTGATGGAGAGATCTACTGTGATCTAATACAGAATATCCTGATGGAGAGGTCTACTGTGATCTAATATAGAATATCCTGATGGAGAGGTCTACTGTGATCTAATAGAAAAAAACAAAAACAAATCCTAGACCACCTTTACTCCACACACAGAGATGCACACAAAGCTCCCCCGCCCTCCATTTGGCAAATCTGACCATAATTCTATCCTCCTGATTCCAGGAAGTACCAGTGACAGGAAGTACCAGTGACTCGCTCAATACAGAAGTGGTCAGATGATGCCGATGCTACACTACAGGACTGTTTTGCTAGCACAGACTGGATTATGTTCCGGGATTCATCCAATAGCATTGAGGAGTATACCACCTCAGTCATCGGCTTCATCAGTGCATTGACGATGTTGTCCCTACAGTGACTGCACGTACATACCCCAACCAGAAGCCTTGGATTACAGGCAACATCCGCATCGAGCTAAAGGCTAAAGCTGCTGCTGTCAAGGAGCGGGACTCTAACCCGGAAGCTAATCCGGACGCTTATAAGAAATCCCGCTTTTACGGACTACAAAGGGAAACCCAGATGCGAGCTACCCAGTGACGCGAGCCTACCAATCGAGCTAAATGCCTTTTATGTTCACTTCGAGGCAAGCAACACTGAAGCGTGCACGAGAGCACCAGCTGTTCTGGATGACTGTGTGATAACGCTGTGAACAAAATGTGAACAAAACCTTTAAACAGGTCAACATTCACAAAGCCGCTGGGCCAGATGGACTACCAAGACGTGTACTCAAAGCATGCACGGACCAACTGTCAAGTGTCTTCACTGACATTTTCAACCTCTCCCTGACGAGTCTGTAATATCTACATGTTTTAAGCAGACCACCATAGTCCCTGTGACCAAGGAAGCGAAGGTAACCTGCCTAAATGATTACCGCCCCGTGGCACGTCGGTAGCCATGAAGTGCTTTGAAAGACTGGTCATGGCTCACATCAACAGCATCCTCCCAGACACCCTAGACCCACTCCAATTCGCATACCGCCCCAACTGATCCACAGATGTCGCAATCTCAGTCGCACTCCACACTGCCCTTTCTCACCTGGACAAAAGAAACACCTATATAAGAATGCTGGTCATTGACTAGAGCTCAGTGTTCAACACCATAGTGCCCACGAAGCTCATCACTAAGCTAAGGACCCTGGGACTGACACCTCCCTCTGCAACTGGATCCTGGACTTCCTGACGGGCCGTCCCCAGATAGTAAGAGTAAGCAACAACACGTCTGCCACGCTGATTCTCAACACGGGGGCCCCTCAGGGGTGTGTACTCAGTCCCCTCCTGTATTCCCTGTTCACCCACGACTGCGTGGCCAAACACAACTCCAACACCATCGTTACGTTTGCTGACGACATAACAGTGGTAGGCCTGATCACCGACAACGATGAGATGGCTTATAGGGAGGAGGTCAGAGAACTGGCAGTGTGGTGCCAGGACAACACCTCTCCCTTAATGTGAGCAAGACAAAGGAGCTGATCGTGGACTACAGGAAAAGGCGGGCCGAACAGGCACCCATTAACATCGACAGGGCTGTAGTGGAGCGGGTCGAGAGTTTCAAGGTCCTCCTCCTCTACATCACCAACGAACTATCATGGTCCAAACATACCAAGACAGTGCTGAAGAGGGCACGACAAAATCTTTTCCCCCTCAGAAGACTGAAAATATTTGGCATGAGTCCCCAGATCCTCAATAGGTTCTACAGCTGCACCATCGAGAGCATCCTGACCGGTTGCATCACCACCTGGTATGGCAACTGCTCGGCATCTGACCGTAAGGTGCTACAGAGAGTAGTGCGAATGGCCCAGTACATCACTGGGGCCAAGCTTCCTGCCATCCAGGACCTATACAATAGGCAGTGTCATAGGAAAGCCCATAAAAATTGTCAGAGACTCCAGTCACCCAAGCTATAAACTGTTTTCTCTTCTACCGCAAGGCAAGCGGTACCGGAGTGCCAAGTCTAGGACCAAAAGGCTCCTTAACAGCTTCTACCCCCAAGCCATAAGACTGCTGAACAATTAATCAAATCGCCACCGGACAATTTACATTGACCCCCCTCCCTTTTTGTACGCTGCTGCTACTCGCTGTTTATTTATCTATGCATAGTCACTTCACCCCGACCTACATCTACACATTTCCTCAACTAACCTGTATCAGAGCACAACATATGTTTGTTGTTGTTGAACGCTGTCGAACGCCAAAACTGAAACCTGTCGAACACTGAAACCTGAACTAAAGACCTCGGTTTAAAAGCTGACAGTGTTTTTATATACTTTTATTTTATTTTGAATCCTGCGTCTCTGTTGGACTCCGTATTCCATAGATTCCGGGGAGAGACGCGAAAGCCCAGCTAGCCTAACTGGCTCGGCAGTCTCAAATGGAGGCCGCTATTGAACGTTTCCAACGTTGCAGGAGCTGCGATTACTTTGTAATTAACTTATTTGTTCCGGGACAACGTAGACCGCGTTGACTTTCAATGTAGCAGCGACTTGCGGAGGACTACAGGAGCGAAGTAGCTACTCTTAGCAAGCAAGTAGCAAACCTACAAAAACTACTGGGGAACCCACGCCCACCTACTTTTTATTTTTCTTCCACCCCAGTAGCCAGGACGCCGCTCTGGTCTGGTGGAAGTTTCGCCACCGTGTCAGCTCTCCACAGCCGAACTGGCCGGTGCTAGGCAGGGTTCCATTCCCGAAGGGGTCTCTCCCTTCACTGGAGAACGGAGCTGATATTGACCCAACCAACCAGCCATGGAGGTACGTCACTCGCCGTGGAAGTCGAAGAAGGCTTCCTCCCGCAACGGGGGTCTCCATGGAGATGTTGAGCCCAGAAATGACACAGACCAGAAACAGATTTTTCGCCCTGGATCCAGAGGTTCCGGCGTCTTTGTCCTCGGCTCTGTCTCCCTCTCCGGTGGCTTCTACCTCGGGTTCAGATCCTCGTAGCTCCCAGCCTCACCAGACCGTGAGGCTACCTGAGAGACCGGCCCATTCAACATCACCAGCTGTCATCATAGGCAGCTCTATGGTGAGAAACAAACCCTTTAAAATGGATTTTAAAGAACTGATTTTAGCATAAAAAAAATGGCCAATAATTTCAGGTCCAGTACCATCGTTGGGCCGCGGGTGTGAAAGATTCAGCAGACTGCTGGCATTACACATCTGGCTAAAAGACTACTGTAGCTCTGCTGGAGTCACTTTTATTGATAACTTTGACACCTTCTGGAAACAGAAGATACTCTACAGGAATGACGGAGTCCATCCAAATCATCTTGGCTCCTGGACTCTGTCCACACTTTTCAAGGCTGCGTTGAAACAATGACTGGTAAATGATCCAAGACCAGCTCAGTTAATCCCTACCATTGTGACAATGGGTCGTCATAATGCTGCATCAAATGTACATGATCTTAGGGGCGTTGGCAAACACAATGTAAGTCATTTAATTTATGTACCCCTAATTGCACCGAATACATCTGTTTATCCTACAGCTATTGTAAGCAGTAATCATGAGCCTATAAACCAGAGTTACACTGTTAGCACTGAGGCGGTGTGCAATAGTAGGAAGACCACTTTGTGCAGCTCACCCTGCACTATCAGCTCCAATGTAAATAACATGAGTAAGTCTACCTTTGATAAGCTTCCCAGTAAAGTATTAAAAACAATCAAGCAACCCAGAAAAGTGCTAAAAATAGCCTATATTAACATATGTAGCTTAATAAACAAGGTCCATGAAGTCAATAACTTGCTCGTAACAGATGACATTCATATCCTGACTATCTCTGAAACTCACTTAGATAATACCTTTGATGATACAGTGGTAGCAATACATGGTTATAACATCTACAGAAAAGACAGAAATGCCAACGGAGGCGGTGTTGCGGTCTGTATTCAGAACCACATTCCTGTAAAGCTTAGAGACGATCTAATGTTAAATACTATTGAAGTAATATGGCTACAGGTTCATCTGCCTCACCTAAAGCCCATTCTGGTGGGAAGCTGCTATAGACCAAGTGCTAACAGTCAGTATCTGGATAACGTGTGTGAAATGCTTGATAATGTATGTGATATCAACAGAGAGGTATATATTCTGGGTGATTTAAATATTAACTGGCTATCATCAAGCTGCTCACTCAGGAAAACACTTCAAACTGTAACCAGTGCCTGCAACCTGGTTCAGGTTATCAGTCAACCTACCAGGGTAGTTACACACAGCACAGGAATTAAATCATCAACATGTATTGATCACATCTTTACTAATGCTGCAGATATTTGCTTTAAAGCAGTATCCAAATCCATAGGATGTAGTGATCACAATATAATAGCCATATCTAGGAAAACCAAAGTTCCATAGGCTGGGCCTAATATAGTGTATAAGAGGTCATACAAGAAGTTTAGTAGTGATTCATTTGTTGATGATGTAAATAATATGTGCTGGTCTGTGGTGTGTAATGAGGAGCAACCAGACGCTGCACTTGACACATTTATGAAACGACTTATTCCAGTTACTAATAAGGACGCACCCATTAAGAAAATGACTGTAAAAACTGTTAAATCCCCTTGGATTGATGAGGAATTGAAAAATGGAATGGTTGAGAGGGATGAGGCAAAAGGTATGGCAATTAAGTCTGTCAGCCCAACTGATTGGCAAACGGTAAATTAAGACTAAACAAAAGAAAAAGAAAAAGAAACTACACTTTGAAACAAAGATAAATTATATAAAGTACTTCATTTATTGAATCAGATGGCTCATTCATCACAAAACCCCCATATTGCAAACTACTTTAATTACTTTTTCATTGGCAAGATAAGCAAACTTAGGGATAACCAGCAACAAACACTGACACTACACTAGTATATCGGACCAAATTATGACAATAATTGTACTTTTGAATTCCGTAAAGTCAGTGTGGAAGAGGTGAAAACATTATTGTTGTCTGTCAACAATGACAAGCCACCAGGGTCTGACAATCTCGATGGAAAATTACTGAGGATAACAGCAGATGATATTGACATTCCTATTTGCCACATCTTCAATTTAAGCCTACTAGAGAGTGTGTGCCCTCAGGCCTGGAGGGAAGCTAGAGTCATTCAGCTACCCAAGAATAGTAAAGCCCCCTTTACTGGCTCAAATAGTTGACCAATCAGCCTGTTACCAACCCTTAGTAAACTTCAGCGAAAAAATTGTGTTTGACCAGATACAATGCTATTTTAACAAATTGAATTTCAGCATGCTTATAGGGAAGGACACTCAACAAGCCTAGCACTTACACAAATGACTGATGATTGGTTGAGAGAAATTGATGATAAAATGATTGTGGGGGCTGTTTTTGTTAGACTTCAGTGCAGTTTTTGACATTATCGATCATAGTCTACTGCTGGAAAAAACTTATGTGTTATGGCTTTACACCCCCTGCTATAATGTGGATAAAGAGTTACCTGTCTAACAGAACACAGAGGGTGTTCTTTAATGGAAGCCTGTCAAATATAATCAAATCAAATGTTATTGGTCACATACACATGGTTAGCAGATGTTAATGCGAGTGTAGCAAAATGTTTGTGCTTCTAGTTCCAACAGTTCAGTAATATCTAACAAGTAATCTAACAATTCCCCAACAACTACTTAATACACACAAATCTAAAGGGGTGAATGAGAATATGTACATATAAGTATATGGATGAGCGATGGCCGAGCGGCATTGGCAAGGTGCAATAGATGGTATAAAATACAGTATATACATGTAATATGAGAAATGATAAATGTAAGATATGTAAACATTATTAATGTGGCATTATTTAAAGTGGCATTGTTTAAAGTGACTAGTGATCCATTTATTAAAGTGTCCAGTGATTGGGTCTCAATGTAGGCAGCAGCCTCACTGAGTTAGTGATGGCTATTTAATGGCCTTGAGATAGAAACTGTTTTCAATCTCTTGGACCCAGCTTTGATGCACCTGTACTGACCTCGCCTTCTGGATGATAATGGTGTGAACAGGCAGTGGCTCGGGTGGTTGTTGTCCTTGATGATCTTTTTGGCCTTCCTGTGACATCGGGTGGTGTAGGTGTCCTGGAGGGCAGGTAGTTTACCCCCGGTGATGCGTTGTGCAGACCGCACCACCCTCTGGAGAGCCTTGCGGTTGAGGGCGGTGCAGTTGCCGTACCAGGCTGTGATACAGCCCGACAGGATGCTCTCGATTGTGCATCTGTAGAAGTTTGTCAGGGTTTTGGATGATAAGACACATTTCTTTAACCTCTTCACCACACTGTCAGTGTGGGTGGACCATTTCAGATTGTCCGTGATGTGTACGCCCAGGAACTTAAAACTTTACATCTTCTCCACTACTGTCCCGTCGATGTGGATAGGGGGGTGCTCCCTCTGCTGTTTCCTGAAGTCCACGATCATCTCCTTTGTTTTGTTGATGTTGAGTGAGAGGTTGTTTTCCCGACACCACTCCGCCAGGGCCCTCACTTCCTCCCTGTAGGCCATCTCGTCGTTGTTGGTGATCAAGCCCACTGTTGTTGTGTCGTCAGCAAACTTGATGATTGAGTTGGATGCGTGCTTGGCCATGCAGTCGTGGGTGAACAGGGAGTACAGGAGAGGGCTGAGCACACACCCTTGTGGGGTCCCAGTGTTGAGGGTCAGCGAAGTGGAGATGTTGTTTCCTACCTTCACCACCTGGGGGCGACCTGTCAGAAAGTCCAGGACCCTGTTAAATTGGGCGGGGTCCAGACCCAGGGCCTCCAGCATGATGATGAGCTTGGAGGGTACTATGGTGTTGAATGCTGAGCTGTAGTCAATGAACAGCATTCTTACATAAGTGTTATTTTTGTCCAGATGGGATAGGGCAGTGTGCAGTGTGATGGCGATTGTGTCATCTGTGAACCTGTTGGGGCGGTATGCAAACTGAAGTGGGGTCTAGGGTTTCTGGGATAATCTTACCGGTAAGGTGGTGGTGATATGATCTTTGACTAGCCTCTCAAAGCACTTCAGGATGACAGAAGTGAGTGCTATGGGGTTGGTAGTAATTTAGTTCAGGCCTTCTGCAGTCTTTGTTAGCGATCCTCAAAGCGGGCAAAAGTGTTTCGTTTGTTGGTGACGTGGCTGTTTATGTTTTTGTTTTTGTTTTTGGATCGCGCTTTCAGTTTTACGCAAATGCCGCCATCCATCCACGGTTTCTGGTTAGGGTCTCCAATGCACTTATTTATAAATGCACTCACCGAGTCAGCGTATAGGTCAAAATAGGCTGATCGGAACATATTCCAGTCCGCGTGATCAAAACAATCTTGGAGCATGGCTTCCGATTGGTCGGACCAGCGTTGAAAGGTTCTTGTCACTGGTACATCCTGTTTGAGTTTCTGCCTTTAAGTCGTGACGAGCAAGATGGCGTCATGGTCGGATTTGCCAAAGGGAGGGCGGGGGAGGGCTTTGTAAGCATTGCAGAAGTTAGAGTAGCAGTGGTCGAGAGTATTAGCCCTACGTGTCGTGCAATCAATATGCTGATAAAATGTAGGTAGCATTGTTCTCAAATTTGCTTTGTTAAAATCCCCAGCTACAATAAATGCAGCCTCAGGATATATAGTTTCCAGTTTACATAGAGTCCAGTGAAGTTCCTTGAGGGCCATCTAAGGGGGAGGTACACAGCTGTGACTATAACTGATGAGAATTCTCTTGGAAGGTAGAATGGCCGACATTTGATTGTAAGGAATTCTAGGTCGGGTGAGCAGAAGGACTTAAGTTCCTGTATGTTGTTATGATCACACCATGAGTCGTTATCTTCTTAGGGAGCGGCAGGTGAGGTGACAGTTTTGGAGAGTCTGGCGTACCCAAAGCAAAATGCCTGCCACTCAGGCTCAGAAAATAGGACATGCACATAATTAGTACTATTGGATAGGGAACACTCTGAAGTTTCTAAAAGTGTTAACATAATGTCTGTGAGTATAACAGAACTCATTTAGCAGGCAAAAACCAGAGAAAAAAACCATCCGGAAATCAGTTTCTGGTGACCTTTGGCTCTGTTAGACACACTCCCTATTGAATCCATTTGTTACCAGGACTGAGACTGCAGTACCTATAGCTTCCACTAGATGTCAGCAGTCTATATACAAAGACTCAGAGAGATTGGAGTAAACACAACGAATAGTTACAGGAAATAACATGGGGACCTGAAATGTCAACAAGTTTTCTCGGGCGCGAGTCTGGCTGGAGCGCCCCACTTTATTTTACTTATATAAGGTATAGGTGACCATCCGAGTGAAATATTATCGCTAATATTCATAAAAGGATAGCTAAGTGTCACGATCTTCTAGTGGGACAGACCATGATGCAGCGAGGTTTCCAGTGTACATACTTTTATTAACGTAACGTAACTGGCAAAACAATAAACAATACAAAGATCGCAACTCCGGCGTGGCTCAACTAAAGCACACACACAATATAACATGAAAATCCAATGTTAAATTAAACAATGACCCACAACCCCAGTAACGAAAGGAACAAACATATATATGGTTCCCAATTAGAGGTAACGACAATCAGCTGCCTCTAATTGGAAACCATCAAACCAACATAGAAATATAACACCTAGAACACAAAACCCTTCTAACCAAAACTCAAACTAAACACCAGCCTGCTAAACCAGGCCTGGACGTTACACTAAGGATGCATTTTAACTCGTATTTGATTTGTTTAGGAAAAGGTATATTTGAACGCGTTCTCTTCACGTTTCAATGGGCGATTTGACTTTGGATTTTCTGAACATAACGGACCAACCAAACTGAGATTTATGGATATAATAAATGACTTTTTCTAACAAAAGAACCATTGAATGTCTTCGTTGGACACTTGGGAAGCCCTCAGCAGAAGTTCTTCAAAAGGTAAGGGATTTGTTTTCGCTGTGAAATGTGTTTTGTGTGAACCGCAATGGTTTATGAATTTATGCTAATGCAGAAATATTGGAGGTGCTACCCTCAAACAATCAAATGTTGTGCTTTCACCGTAAAGCCTTTTTGAAATCTGACAACGCTGTGATATTGCCAAGAAGCAGAGCTTTTGATGACTATGCAACACTTGTATATTGATGAATGTTTAATAATTCAACTTTTGGATTTTGAATTTGGCTTTACTCAAAGTCAGTGGCATGTCCAGTTAGAATCAGGAATTCCCCAGGGTAGCTGCTTAGGCCACTTGCTTTTTTCCATTTTTACTAATGACATGCCACTGACTTTGAGTAAAGCCAGTGTGTCTATGTATGTGGATGACTCAACACTATACAGGTCAGCTACTACAGCGACTGAAATGACTGCAACACTTAACAAAGAGCTGCAGTTAGTTTCAGAGTGGGTGGCAAGGAATAAATTAACCCTAAATATTTCCAAAACTAAAAACATTGTATTTGGAACAAAACACACACTAAACCCTAAACCTCAACTAAATCTTGTACTAAATAATGTTGAAATTGAGCAAGTTGAGATGACTATACTGCTTGGAGTAACACTAGATTGTAAACTGCCATGGTCAGAACATATTGATGCAGTAGTAGCTAAGATGGGGAGAAGTATGTCTGTAATAAAGCAATGCTCTGCCTTCTTAACAACACTATCAACAAGGCAGGTCCTACAGGCCCTACTTTTGTCACACCTTGACTACTGTTCAGTCGTGTGGTCAGGTGCCACAAAAAAGGACTAGGACATTTTTTATTGGCTCTGAACAGGGCAGCACGGCTGGCCCTTGGATTTACACAGAGAGCTAATATTAATAATATGCATGTCAATCTCTCCTGGCTGAAAGTGGAGGAGAGATTGACTTTATTCATACTTTTATTTATGAGAGGTATTGACATGTTGAATGCACCGAGCTGTCTGTCTACACTACTAGCACACAGCTCCGACACCCATGCATACCCATAATAAACCACAGGAAGAGTAGCCACTGCCTTGGCAGGAACTAACGGGGATCCATAATAAACCCCAGGAAGAGTAGCTGCTGCCTTGGCAGGAACTAATGGGGATCCATAATAAACCCCAGGAAGAGTAGCTGCTGCCTTGGCAGGAACTAACGGGGATCCATAATAAACCCCAAGAAGAGTAGCTGCTGCCTTGGCAGGAACTAACGGGGATCCATAATAAACCCCAAGAAGAGTAGCTGCTGCCTTGGCAGGAACTAACGGGGATCCATCATAAACCCCAGGAAGAGTAGCTGCTGCCTTGGCAGGAACTAACGGGGATCCATAATAAACCCCAGGAAGAGTAGCTGCTGCCTTGGCAGGAACTAA
>QNTS01010661.1:8536-21426 GCA_003317085.1 Hucho hucho
TCTCCTTTGTCTTGATCACGTTGAGGGAGAGGTTGCTGTCCTGGCACCACACGTCCAGGTCTCTGACCTCCTCCTTCATCTCTGTGAATGTGCCCTAGGGTGTAATGGACTGTGCTGCTCTTACTGCTCTGTGCTACAGGACCTGTACAGGACAGGTCATTGAGTGGATGATCGATGGTTTTCTGATGGGAACCCAAAATTGCCTGCTTGTCTCTCTTATCTCTCTTCTCTGAGTATTGGTCAACCGGTCACAGATTAGATTGGTGGATGACAAGGTGGAATCTGACAAGACAAGTGTGTGGGTCACTTCCTACACACACATACACACATACGCGCAGGCACGCACACACACGCGCGCAGGCAAGCACGCACACACACACACACACATACACACACTCATCCCGCCACTCTGTTTCTCTCTTTGTCCATAGGAATGCATCAAACCACTCTGGTAATACCATAAAGCTCAGTGAAAGGGAAAACGTTCCGGAAACGTCAGACCAACTGTTGATTATAGCCACGACTTGAGAAACCCATTATTGTATATTTTAACAAAGTCTCAATATTTGTGTGTGTCAGCTGTCAGGGCTCAGCTGTAGGAACTAGGAAGGCTCTATGACAGGTGTCCAGCTGTATGGTTACACACACACACACACACACACACACACACACACTGTTACTCAGCAGGATCACATTTAGATGAGTGCTGATTCTACTGGTACTGTGTCAAATGGACATTAAGTTTTAAAGGTGATTCCTTGTGAAAATAACATTACAATTTGATCCACCTTTTGTTTATTAGTACAATTACGAGAAACCAACATCTCATCATGATTTTACCGTTTTGAGAAAGGCGCTTGACAGATTACAAAAAATCTTTAGCTAATTGAAACAATATCCAAAATGACATTCATTGGCCAATAGAACAAGACACACTTTGGCTGTTGGTGTAATTCAGAAGACTGATTGTGGAATTACAAATGTATTAATGTGCATTTTGTCCTCTTTAGTATTTACTAAATTATTTCATTTGAATGTACTGTATGTCAGTTTCATTGTGAATGTATATCAATGAGTATTACTGTATGACTGTAGAGTATAATTCCCCTCCTCTCCATAGCTGTGTGACCTGCCTCAGTGGGAGCATGTTTAGTCTACAGCGGAGTCTCCTGAGCCTGGCAATTTTTTTATTGAAAAGTTATGTTCTCTTGGCATGAATAATTCAGTACAGAGCGACTGGAATTGGAACAGCATGGAGGTGACAATTCATCCGCTAGTATGCACTATCTATAGCAGGGCTATTCCACCCTACGGGGTCCGGAGCCTGTTGGGTTTCTGTTTTACCTGATCATTAATTGCACCCATCTGGTGTCCCAGGTGTAAATCAGTCCCTGATTAGAGGGGAACAATGAAAAACGCAGTGGGACTGGCTTGGAGGTCCAGAGTTGAGTTTGAGGGTACTATACTGTACAGAGCTTCCTAGTTTGTTACTGTACAGAAGAGACTACAGAGCTTCACAGTATGACAACTACAAGATGAAAGATGTATTTTCTATCAATGTTTTTGGATAGTATTGTTTGTAATACATGCCTGTTAACTTGTTAGGGCTAGGGTCCTTTTTTCAGAATTTCCGCCTGACTGACGTGCCCAAAGTAAACTGCCTGTTACTCAGGCCCAGAAGCCAGGATATGTCTGAGACTATAACACGATTAAAATGGCAGGCGAAAATTCGAAGAAAAACCAACCTGAATTTTTTTTTTATTTTAGGTCCCAGGCTCTTATAATGGAAAGCTATGGGTCCTATGTAATTAACTAAAGGTGTGTGTTGTTGTTAAACATGTTGGAATAACTGTCAATTTGTAAAGATGTTATTATGACATTCTCCGATTGTTTTTCTTTGCATTGACATCTGCCACGTAATGCTTTGTCCTTGTCTGTTCATCTAAAGGAAAGACAACAAACCTGAACGTGTCCGTGTATTGTGTAAACTGAACCATACAGACTAAACTAAATAACTCAGTCTAGTATACTGCCATTCAGTCAAACATACAACATATGGAAAATATTATATGCAGAGTTGACATTGTTTTGCTGCTAGTCGGTTCAAATTTTGAGTGGCACATGCAGTAATATTATACAGCAAAGTCAGGTGTCATAACCAACTCAATTGCTGTTATGAAACGTTATTAAATCCAGATTCTGTTCAGATACACACACAGTCTCTCGCTCTCTTTCTCTTTCTGTGCCAAAGTTATTGTTGTCCTGCTGTGGGTCTAAATGGTTCACAGCCAGATGATGACAGTTGAAGGTCCTTGGTAGTTAGCCTCTCAGTGGTTATCTGAACAGGCTAACACACACACAGACACACACACTAACAGGGGGAGGCAGGGTACCCTTACACCCTGAGAAATACTTCTGAGGCTTCTCACCCTCCTGGTTCTGGCACAGCACCAGAACTAATCTGTCACGGTGAGTTTTAACCACTAACTTTAGCCCTGAGCTAATGAATAATAAAACATGTGCTATTATTCATGTTACAATGTTACAAGACGATTCTCACCTACACCAATCATCTCCAGGAGTGAGAAAGATGCTGTTAGAATTAGCTGCTCCTCTCTTATTTTGCCTATTTAGACTGTTTAATTATGTTGACAGCTTTTTTTGTTGCTGTTAGCAGTCCTAAGGACATATACAGAAATTGTTCCTCTTATTGAGCTGAGACGATACATTGAAAAGTACAAAATGCTTCACTGTGGAATGCAAAAATATTTCAAAGCCGAAGTAATGTAACAACATTCTGGAGTTTTCCCTGCAAATGCTCTTTCTGACTTATTCTTGTTTATCATAGACACATCTCAATATTCTCTCTCCATAGTGACAGACGTAAAAGCACTGTCCAACAGACCTGGGTTCAAATACTTTTTGAAATGATTTTGCTTGCCTGGCTTAATGGACCATCTGGTACTCCAGGCAGACTAGGGTATTTAAAAGAGTTCAAATAATATTTGAACCCAGGTCTGCTGGTCTGAACCCAAGTCTGAACTAACCAGGTCTGCTGACCAGGCAGGGTTCTCCCCGTAGCCTGGTGATGAAACTGATCTCCTCCATGTTAACGTGAGCCAAACATTTGTATTTCAGACGGCCTCTGTGTGTTAGCTAGCAGTGAAGTGCTGTGCTGGCCCTCTGCCTACTGGGGAAAAGCCTACCATGGCCAGGGTTCTGGAATTACAGCTGACTAGGGTTCCAGCCAGGTCTCCATGGCTGAGCAGTATTTAGGATATTTAGCTTGAGTCCCAAATGGCACCCTACATAGGCCCTGGTCAAAAGTAGTGCACTATATTGGGAATAGGGTGCCATCTGGGACGCATCCTGAGATGTTGTTGATACTCTGGGGTTTCAAGCAGATACATAATTCATATGAATAACTTGTTAATAGATAATATTTAATATTTATGAAGGGCTTTTAATTGAGCCCACTTTTCACTGCCGTGTTGCTGGCAGAGAGAGAGGCAGGCAGGGCTAGCAGGGGAAGGGTCTTTAGTTGTAGCCGGTGTTGATGTAAGTGATCAGGGTTGGCCTGGCTCCCTGGGTGTTCTGCCATTATTGGATATCACTGTGTTTCGATAAATAGTGGCTCGACCGGGAGGATTGACTTGTAAGATACAGCAGAAATGTATGTATCGTACCTGCCTCATCAAAACATACACACGCGCACACACACACACACACACACACACACAGTCACACACACAGTCACAGGGCTAATTGTCGTCTACCACCAATCACTGCTCTGTCTACCTCCCAGCCAAGTTGCTGTATTTCAGTCGTTGCATTTCTCAGTTCTAAAAATATCATAGTTTAAATTATAGGTGGATTTTTTCTTAATTTTTTACAGGGTGTATTTTACCTGATGAGTTCAGGATTTGTAGCTATACACCCTACACATTTCTGTTGCCATCTTAAAGGCTTTTATGTGATCAGTAGAGAGCAAAACCTTCAGAAGAAGCTATAAATGTGACAACAGAATCATTCAAAATATGAAGCTCTTGGAAAGATGCCCCGAAGAAAATATCCTTGGACGCTAACTTGGAAGCAGTTTGGCCTTTTGGCCTCTCATCTCGGTCTGATCCATATAGTATTTTATTGGGCAATGCTCCATTCAATGTTACTATGTACACTGCTGGTGGATGCAAGATTACAAGTCATTGAGTGGCCAGTGCAGTGGGTCACATAAACTAGCTGTCAGATTGATATTAAGGAAACACATCATCAGGCTTGCTCTCATCTTTTATAGGGTTAGGTACTAGTAGGGGGAGAGTCTAGCTGGACAGAGATTTGAGGAAAGACAGATAATGACCCTAATGTTAAGGACCATGCTTCTCATTGTCCCAGGCCAGTACACACACACAGGCCCTGTCAGTGAGAACCCCTAGCAGAAAATAACCAGGTTAAAATACTTGAGGGCCATAAGGTCTTTGTACTTTTTGACAGCACTTTTTGACCTCATTTGGTGTTCCTCATATGAAAATGTTATAAAAATGAGACACTTTTACACTGTGGCACTGGCTACTATCCCTTATAATGTCGAGCCTCCTCAGTCAGCCAGACAAATTACACTCAAAAAGTATATTTTGAGTTGCAGTGAAACCATAGAGGTGGATAATGTCATAACAGCAGCTTTAGTTCAAGTGACAGGTGACCTGTTGAGTGCTGCTTGGGAGAAGAGAAGGAGGAGACAGAAATGTTCATAATTACCAGTATGTGAAAGTGGCCTGTCTTGACTGACAATCGTAACAAAGAGAGGGAGCGTGAGAGAGGAGGGGGTCAAGGGGGAGAGGGGGCAGGCAGGGGGAGGTTTAGAGTTATAAACAATACTCTCAGAACAGTTAGAATACTGGTGTGTTCTAAAGAATCTAAAGTAAACGTTGGGATTGTGACACACTGGGAGGTCCTGTCTGAGAGGTGATTGATTGACAGCACTCTCCCCCTGGACATCACTGAACTGTAGCTGGGCAGAGCAGGGCTGTGTCCATCCTCAGGGCAGACAGACATACCTGAGACTAGACAGACAAGGTGAGACAGATCCCTGATCCCCCGATCCTTCTGGCCCCTCCCCTCAGGGCTCCTCCCTTCAGGCTGAGCGGTCACCCGACGACACAGGCAGAGTCGACATGGCGACATACAGAGTAATAGCCCAATTACCAGTGATTTGTTACGGAGTGGGCGGAGAGAGAATACTCCCTGGACCTGTGATTGGCAGACAAATTAGCGATATCACAATAATACATCGCTGGACAGCCGTGGTGGGCTACTGGGTTTCAGCCCTTAAAGGGGGAGGTATCGAGTGTCGCTGAGACTATTGTGGCTACAACTACGGGGAATTCTATTGTGACTTTTGTGTAGAGGAGGAGGGATTTGTTTTAGTTTTTCACTCCAGTCAGCTTTCTTTTCTCATCCCTTCACCCACTTTCAAATGTATTGTGTTTAGTTCGAAGTTTAAAATATACTGAACAAAAATATAAACGCAACATTAGGCCCTAATCTCTGGATTTCACATGACTGGGCAGGGGTGCAGCCATGGGTAGGCCTGGGAGGGCATAGGCCCACCCATTTGGGAGCCAGGTCCAGCCAACCAGAACAAGTTTTTCACCACAAAAGGGCTTTATTTCAGACAGAAATACTCCTCAGTTTCATCAGCTGTCCGGGTGGCTTGTCTCAGACGATCCCGCAGGCGAAGAAGCCAGATGTGGATGTCTGGGCTGGTGTGGTTAGACATGGTATGCGGTTGTGAGGCCGGTTGGACATAGTACCAAATTGTCTAAAACGATGTTGGAGGCGGCTTATGGTAGAGAAATTAACATTCAATTCTCTGGCAACATTCAATTCTCTGTCCGGGGAAACACTGGATATTTATGCAGTCAGTATGCCAATTGCACCTTCCTTCAAAACTTGAGACATCTGTGGCATTGTGTTGTGTGACAAAACTGCAGATTTTAGAGTGGCCTTTTATTGTCCCCAGCACAAGGTGCACCTGTGTAATGATCATGCTGTTTAATCACCTTCTTGATATGCCACACCTGTCAGGTGGATGGATTATTTTAGCAAAAGAGAAATGCTCACTAACAGGGATGTAAACACATTTCTGCACAAAATTTGACAGAAATAAGCCATGAAACATGACTCCAATACTTTACACGTTGCGTTTATATTTTTGTTCAGTGAACATTAAAACAGCAGTAGTTTGTTTTATGAATAGTAGTTTCATTAAAATGTTAAATAAATATATTTATATTTAGGTGGTTGAAGCCCTAACGCACCATATTCTAACACAGTTGGCAGCTCTCCTTCCAAATGCTAAGTAGTGCTGCTTAACATGCTCTGGCACTGTGCCTCAGTACACTGACTGTCTAGAGCGAGGGGTTGAATGCCCACCACTTCCCCACAGCTAGGCTATATCATGTTCTGCTTCATCATTCTTCCCAGGCTCTCTCCTCTCAGAGTGGGTTTGTCTGTCTGTCATCTAGCGAATGTTTTTTTATTGGACCAATGAAATGTGCGAGCTGCTTGTTTTCCAATCCTGGACAGACGCGGTGGTGGACAGAAAGGATGGAAGGCTTCCATTTCAGTAATGCAGTCGTTTCCTCTGGTCTGTAGACAACGGCTGGTCGCTGGATGACTGCTGCTGTCCAAGCCATCAGTCCTTTCTGGGGTGGTGAATGTGGTTGCATCCCAAATGGCACCCTATTCCCTATATAGTGCACTACTTATGACCAGGGTCCATGGGCTTCTGGTCAAAAGTAGTGCACTACAGTATATAGGGAATAGGGTGCAATTTGGAAAACGTTCTGTGATGGTGATCTATAGGGTACACAGATAACAGGAAAAGGTTGACCTGCATTCTCAACTACTCACCATAAAGTCTAACTTCCATTACCGACTGGGCATCTGTGTTTCAGTGTCTTTGAGAGAGACAGACAGAATTGGACTCCATGTTATAGGGATGCTTTGAAGTAATAGTTGTAGTATCTGTAGATGTGGTCAATCTGATGGAGGCTCTGTCTTTGCCCAGTATCCGCAGTATCTTAAGGAGCCAGACCACAGCTACTCAGATACATCAAACCAATTATTAACAGTGGTAGTAGAATTTTTCTTCGTACTAACCATGTCATCTCATTTCACATGTCCATGCATTATTATGTGAAAGTTATGTAATAACAACATTAATATATATGGTGCCAAACCCCTTGTTGAAGTGTTTTTTCAGACATTCTTGCCTGTGTCTTCTGAATGCTCTGTGCGTACTGCTTACCTCAGCGCCCACTCCAGCTGACGTGTGTTGTAATGACATTACAATGCGTTCCAAATGGCACCCTCTTCCCTTAATAGTGCAATACTTTGACATGGGCTCATGCCATTTGAGACGCACAAACTGAGTCATTCCACAGGCCCACCACAACCCCTCCACTCCACTCCACTCCACCACGCAGTAGCCAGAGAATGGTAACTGTTTATGGTGAGGAACACATGATACCCAGTTTATCTCTGCAAGTTATTTAGCAGTGTTCAATAGTGAGGGATGTTGGTTGGGATTCTGTTGGCATACTGCTGGCCGGTAGGGTTTTGTGATGATTCTGTTTGAGTGAAATGTCTAAATGTCTTTGTTCTAAAAACATTATAATTTTTTTACCCCTTTTTCTTCCCAATTGGTAGTTACAGTCTTGCAGTCCCATCACTGCAACTCCCCTACGGACTCGGCAGAGGCGAATGTCATGAGCCATGCATCCCCCGAAACACGACCCTGCCAAGCCGCACTGCTCGCCTAACCTGGAAGCCAGCCGCACCAATGTGTCCGGGGAAACGATGGGACAAGGAAATGCCGGCCAAACGCTCCCTTAACCCGCTGGGCCAATTGTGCGGCGCCTCATGAGTCTCTCAGTCTCAGCCTGGGATCGAACCCGGGTCTGTCGTGACACCTCAAGCACTGCGATGCAGTGCCTTAGACCGCTGCCCCACTCGGGAGGCCCCCTTGGTTTCTTTTCTGCTTGAAATTATAACTTACACGGCAGCAGCCTTTAATGCATCGATATTTCACATAGCGTCCCCCATTCTTTCACTTTATTATACAGGCCAGGTGTTTTTGACAGGTATAAACTTACTGTGATTTCCCCCCTAACTCAACAAAGACACACTTGTCTTCAGCGCTGTCTCTGATGAGGACATCAAGTACTGACCTCTGACCTTTCAGAGCCCTAATGGCGTCCATTTAGTGCCATCTGACAGCCCTGACCCAGCAGTGTCCGGGAGACGCATTGATTTCAGTAGGAAGCTGTGGAAACTTAGTGTCCGTCTGGCTCAGATTCAGAAGACGGCAGAGGGATGGAGGGGAATTGGCTGCAGTTACAATGGTAGTAGCCATGCCCAGATATCTCAGTACAGCATTAAGCCTTGACCAGGCAACCTCTCACACAATCAGGCCCTTACATTGTGGAGGTATTGGCATAAACCTTCCCATCCTGTGCTTAGCATGCCCCAGAGTTAGGGATACCCGCGCGTCGCATTTATGACAGGAAGTTTAGACTCACCACTCGAGGGGAATCTAGTCCAATTTAGAAATGAAAATGTTTGCTGACTCATTATAACATTACAAAATTGTTTGGGATTTAACTTGGTACACACGTATACACACATGCACCAACTTGCTTCAGCTCTTCAAGATCAGACAGATTGATGTTTGTTTGTGTACCTGCCTGTCCTGCCTGTCTGCCTCAGCCAGACAACACTGACATTTATTGGGTTTAACTGACTGTGGGCCGACCAAGACTAATTACATAATGAGTTTATTAGAGGTAATTATGTTGAATCAAATATTCAGTATTACGTTGCATCCCCCTTTCATCCAGTAAGGAACAAGGAGGTCTTTTCAGGATATGGCTCTGCTCTCCAGCTCACCAGACGTCTGGAGTGTGTAATCGTTCCATTTTAAAACTCTTTTAGCTCTGGAGCCAAAGACTGCATGTCTTTTTTTTATCACATTGGGAGTCATTTGGGAGTTATCAGGAAGACCAGCTCTTTCACACATTGATAGATGCAGTAATAGTAGGATTCCATTAAGGCTGTGAAGGTTGTCTGCTGACTCCTGGCTCTAACTCTTGTCCATATACTCCCGTTCCTTAGACTCCGTACTCTGCTGTAACAAGGATGACATTAGTTAGTTAGACAGTCAGAAAAAACAAGCTTAAACCCTCATCCAAAGGAAGATCCCTGTAGCTCATCAGCTTTGTGAAACCTCCACCGTGTGTGTGTGTGTGTGTGTGTGTGTGTGTGTGTGTGTGTGTGTGTGTGTGTGTGTGTGTGTGTGTGTGTGTGTGTGTGTGTGTGTGTGTGTGTGTGCGTGTGTGCGTGTGTGTGTGTGGGAGACGTTACCTCTTCCTCCTAGCATGTCAGATATCACTTCACTTCTCCATCACAATGCAGGTTTAAATGGTTCAACTGTATAATGACATGCAGAGGAATGTACAGAGCCTTGTCCAGACCCCAGCTTAGTCCTACCGTGGTACCCATACCATTAGAACTGCTTCCCAAATGGCACCCTATTCCCTAACTAGTGCACTACTTTTGACCAGAGCTTTATGGAACCTTGTCATTAGTAGTGCACTATATAGGGAATAAGGTGTCATTTGGTATGCATCCTTTAGCTGTCAAAGACACATTCCTATGGGATTTAGAGCATTCCTACCAGCTTCTGTTTTAGCACCACTAGAAAACAGAGACTTTGGTGGGGGTGAATTAAGTGCATCCTCTGTGTAACAGAAGGCACACATCTTTCAAAACGGTCAAAGGAGTAAGAGGTCTGAGTATTCAATCAGGTGAACACATTGCTTTGTGCTAAACACTACAATCTAGGATTTTTTTTAATTAATGAATGAATGGACAAATTAATTAATTAACTAATTGATTATAACAAGCCCTGGTCTTCCCTACCCTGACATCTTCATGCAACCAAATACAGACAAGCCCACGTGCCTCAGAGCCACTGTAAATCCTATCTTGGCTTTCAGTTACCCAGTGAGTTCCTGAACTTGATAGGCATGCTAAAGAAGGGCTCCCAAGTGACGCAGCGGTCTAAGGCACTGCATCTTAGTGCTAGAGGCATCACTACAGACCCTGGTTTGATTCCAGGCTGTATCACAACTGGCCATGATTGGGAGTCCCATAGGGCGGCGCACCATTGGCCCAGCGTCGTCCGGGTTTGGCTGGGGTAGGCCATCATTGTAAATACAAATTTGTTCTTAACTGACTTGCCTAGTTAAATAAATGTTAAATTTTTTAAAAGCCGTACCAACCCACAGCAATATTGATATGGGAAGAGACAGGCCTGGTTAGTGGGTATAGCTGGCACCCACAGACAGCAGACTTCCTGGTAAACCACTTGACAACAACATGGGTCTGGTTTCTAACTCCAACACTCTGGCTCAGATAATATTTCCCCAATTTATAAAATCTTCAGGTTGTCATAGAGGTTGTCAGCTAATTCCCCTCAGTTTAGACCATTTTCCTTCCCTCCCGGTACATTCAATTAGAAATATTGATGTAATCTGTGTTTGTTCTGATTGTCATAAAACCAATAAATAAATGTCAATCTCAAAGCTACACTCTTAAAGCATATAGGATGTATCCTACAAGCACTAGAAATAACTATAAATGGTCCTACTTTCATGCATCCCATTCCCAATACTCAAGCAGTAGACACACAGCACCATTGCCTTGCAGCCCAAACTTGATGTTTTGGTGTTCTCATTGTTGCTCCAGCAGGGCTGCCATTAGGAAAAGACGGTTCCTCCCCGAGCATGACCTCTGACCTGGGCGAATCTATCATGGACAGACCGGTCAGGGAATGCTCAAGGCTCAGTACAAACCTGAACAGTCACATAGCTGCTGGACTGGACAAACACCCACAATGGCCACTGGAGCCATAGTCTCTCACAAATTATCTCTGCTGCAAACCTGGGTTCAAATACTTTTAGCATTGGCTGTAGCCCGGCTGGAGTGCCAGATTGGTGGGTATGCACTTTTGCAAATATTCCATTGGTTCTAATTTTCCAGGTAAGCTCAATCAAACACAGATAAAGTATTTGAAATGATTTCAACTAGTATTTGAACACAGGTCGTCTCCTCTCATCTGGGACATTGGAGGATGGAGGGACAACATGGCAGCACTAAATCAGGAACAAACAAACAGCGAGAAGGAAGCAAGCTAAAGCCGAGCCATGCCGTTATTCATACCTTAATGTGTACTGTAATTACAGCTGAACTGACCTCCTGTGGTTGTACACCACACACACACACACCATGCTAACCCTATTCGAACCAGCTGGGGGTTAAATACTGGTTTATTTACATTTTAAATAATGTACTTACGTCATGTCAGTGGTATAATCACCTTGTGGTTCATATTATCTAACATCCAATACTGCAGCAAGCAGCAAATAAGCGCCACAGGTTGAGCCCACTCTCCTTTTCTCTGACAATCTGATGAAAATCTCCTGTGGCTCTGCCATGTCCCAGATCATGTACTCTAGAAAACAAGGAAAGGATTAGAGTGAGTTTAAGCAGGGGAACCTTCAGGTGTTTTAGGACTGTTCCTCAGGTGGGCTCAGCCTGTGTGTTCCAGCCCAGTAAGTCCCCACCTAAGTGGGGTTCTTAACATGCACTGAAGGAAGATATTATCAGTCACATACTGCTCTGGTTCAGACTGCGCTTTTTTTCTCTTGTGCGGTTTGGTCTGTAACAAGCCTCTGATACAGGCAGAGTTGGATCAAAAGGCATGAAAACAAAATTACAATTCAGGTTTATTTATGCCAAGGAAACATGTTTTGAAAGCTCTTCTTTGTCAAGTTGGGGGGTAGTGGATAGGTCAGGATTGTTTTAGTGTTGTTGCTGTGTTTGGTAATGTGTCAGTTTGTAGATGCCCCAACACACTCACAGTCACACTTTCGCACGCACGCACACACACACACACACACACGCTTGATTTGATCTGTGTTGCTCCTGACTGTCTGCTGCTCTGTCACACTGACATGTTTAACAAATAGTGTCTGGGCTGGGGGCAGGAGATACTACTATGTCAGGGTGGGTGACAGCAAGTTGTTGTCTATCTCAAGAAGCTATGATATAGTAAATCATGTTCAGGAAGTATCAGGGTGGGTGACAGCAAGTTGTTGTCTATCTCAAGAAGCTATGATATAGTAAATCATGTTCAGGAAGTATCAGGGTGGGTGACAGCAAGTTGTTGTCTATCTCAAGAAGCTATGATATAGTAAATCATGTTCAGGAAGTGTCAGGGTGGGTGACAGCAAGTTGTTGTCTAGCTCAAGAAGCTATGATATAGTAAACCATATTCAGGAAGTGACAACCTAAATCATACTATGTTAGTGTCTTCAGAATTCACATACTGACTTTTCAAATTACTTTTCTGTTCTAGCCAGTTCACATCTATGTTCATATTCCATGATTATCTGATGAGAAATACTTAGAGATGAGAATGAATTGTACATGTAAATGAGACTATCATCATTACATCTTAATTCTTCCCAATGGATCTCCAGTGCATTGCGTACAGGCAGACATCAGGCCTGTTCGGAGGAGGGGGTGAATGAAGGATCACCAACCAAAGCAACAAAAGATGCCTCTGTAAATATTTCAGCTGGTTTGGCACCTTGTGTGTGTGTGTGTGTGTGTGTGTGTGTGTGTGTGTGTGTGTGTGTGTGTGTGTGTGTGTGTGTGTGTGTGTGTGTGTGTGTGTGTGTGTGTGTGTGTGTGTGTGTGTGTGTGTGTCCCACAGCAGGCAGTCTGTTGCCTCTCAGAGAGACCCATTGTGTTCAGTGAGGGTG